>CANYBF011614348.1:0-11235 GCA_948192965.1 Dalechampia spathulata | reverse complement strand
CCCTAGGATGGCCGAAGTTGGCCCAGAATGGCCTAGAAAGCCCTAAATCAACTTGGATTGGCCAGAAGTTAACCCAAACTGACTCAGAAGCATTCCTAAATTGATCTGGATCAAGCCGGTCCAAAATGAGGGTGCGACAGGCAGGATTTTCAGTTCTAATACAAGTGGTTTCTCAATTAAAGGGGGAGTAAGGTTAGCTTTTCTTACTAGCTATTCTGTTCTAGGTGATTCTCCACCTTCCTCACCTATTACCTCAGCCCCTTCCTCTATTGTGACATTCTGCACTTCTTCATTCATGACAGTAGATACACATTCATCAACTATATCTACCTTCATGCACATCTCACCCTCCATTGGCTGTTTCATTGCCTTACTCATATTGAATTCTATTTGCTCATCACCAATTTGGAGGACGAGTTTTCCTTCATGCACATCGACCAATGCTTTTCTTATGTTTAGGAAAGGTCTTCCTAAAATTAGTGGAAAATTGACATCTTCATTGTAATCCAGCACCATGAAATCTATTGGAATAATGAGCTTATCCACTTTCACCAAAACATCCTCGATGATCCTGAATGGCTTCTTCACAGACTGATCAGCTAGCTGGATCACCATGGAGGCAGCCTTGATCTTTCCAATACCTAGCTTCTGAAAAATGGCATATGGCATCAAGTTGATACTTGTGCCCAAATCGCACAAACATTTGTTAAATACCAAATCTCCTACTTTATATGGGATAGTGAAACTTCTAGGATCTCATAGTTTAGATGGCATTTTACTTGAAACTATTGAGCTACAGTTTCCTGTTAATGAAACCAGTTGTGTGTCATTTATTATGTGTTTATGTGCTAAGATTTCCTTTAAAAACTTTGCATATTTTAGTATATATTGAATCATCTCAGCAAATATCACATTAATCCTTAATTTCTTTAATTTTTCCACAAATGCAGTAAACTTTTCATCTACTTTATGTTGCACTAATCTTTATGGAAATGGGATGGGGGCATATACTTACCTGGCTCTTTCTCTTTTATCTTTCTGGTGTCATTGTCACGATCAAGACTTTCAATGTCACGATCATGACAGTGACTTTCCTTTGTCTCAGTATAAGAAGTTCTCGCCCCACTGCTGCCTTGTCTTCTTTCCTTGTTCCTGCACTTATTCTCAATAACAACAAGTTCCTTACCTTTATTGTGTAGCTCTTTTCCATTCCTTAGTTGAATTGCATTCCCTTGCTCCTTGGGGTTTGGCTTGATATTGCTTGGAAGTCCTCCAAGATTCCTTTACACAATTACTGTAGCTAGCTGCCCCACCTATACTTTTAAGTTATGGATGGAGGAGGAATGGTTCTTTATGATTTGATCAAACTTTGCTTTCATTCTCTTCTGTGATTCCTCCTGACTATTCAACTTTGTTCCTAGCAGCTCCACAAATTTCTCCATTTTAGACTCAAAATTGTTCTATTGAGGAGGTGCTGGTTACTGTGCCTTTTGCACATTTCTTGCATTGTTACTCCAAGAAAAATTGCGATGGTTTCGCCATCCTGGATTATACGAATTGGAGTAAGGATTGTTACCTTGTCTTCCCATGGAATGTGGCATATTCCCCAGAAAACTAACCTGCTCCATGGCTTCACATGCATTACATTCACTTGCTGTATGTCTTGTTTGTCTACATAGCTCATATGAATTGGACACCTTTGATAAGTTATTGATTTGCTTGGTTAAATTTGCAACTTCAGCCTACAAAGCACTAACAGCATCAAGTGACAGAACACCCTTATGTTCTTTATTACCATTTTAGACTTGTCTGATGCCCATAGTTCATTGGTGGCTACCATTTCTTTCAGCAGTTCATATGCTACCTCTATGGTCTTCTTCATCAGGGACCCTCCAGCTGCTACATCAATGGTCCCTCTGGTGATTGTGTTCACTCTATTGTAGAATGTCTAGAGTAGCAACTTTCTTGGTAAGTTGTGATGAGGGCACTTCCTTTGTAGCTCCTTGAATCTTTCCCATGTTTCATATAGAGATTCACTATCCATCTGCTGGAAGTTGGTGATCTCCTTGATGATCTTTACAGTCTTTGCCAAAGGAAAGTATTTAGCCAAAAATGCTTGTACAAGCTGGTCCCAAGTTGTAATAGACCTTGGGGTCAATGAGTTCAGCTAAATTTTTGCCTTGTCCCTCAGTGTAAATGGAAATAATCTTAGCCTTATAGCATCCTCTATCACTCCATTGTACCTGAAAGTATCACAAATCTCCAAAAAATTTAAAATATGAGCATTAGGGTCATCATTTAGTAAATTAAAAAATTGTACTGAAGACTGTAGTATTTGTAGTAAAGCAAGCTTGATCTCAAAATTATTGGCTACTACGGCTGGTCTCATTATGCTTTGTTGATTAGCATAGAAACCAGGCCTGACTACATCCATCAATGTTCTTTGTTCTTTTGCCATTTCTGCTAGATTTTCATGCACAATCCTTTCCTGAGCAATTCTTCGATTTTCTCTTTCAAGCCTTGTTGGATCTTCACAAGCTTCTAACAATGGTGCTTGAGAGTTCTTGGTTCTACTACTTATACACCTACACAACTCAAAAATTAAAAATACACAAAATGCTTAAATCAAACTTTACTCTCTTTATAGCGACATTAAACTGGTAAATCCCTGGTAATGGCACCAAAAACTTGATCGTTCTTGAAACAATAGTAGTTTTATTCACTACTTCACTGCAACGATATAGATTGTTGTAGTAAGATATCAATCCCATGAGGATTTATTGGTTTATCCACCACTACTTGGTTTTTTGATTTGTTTAAGCGAGGATAATGGGTTGGTATTTGGAAGTAAGCAATTGTTGAAAGGAATACATAAAGAAGTGAAATGGATTCAAAAGCAAGAAGATAACACAAATGATAAGGAACATAGGACTTGAAATCATCATCACCAAACTAGGATAATAGTTATGTGCTTATTGCTACCCAAGATATCCCACGGCATTGAAAACCCTCTCTTAAGGAGAAATCAACTAAATCTCACACTAATCTTTAGAATTCCTTACTCACAATCAGGGTCCTCTAATTAGGGAAACTGTCTAGCAATGATATAGGAATTAGGAGTATGTAGATCTCTCTCACACACCAATCTAACCAGAATGAATAAGCTTTCCATAATCCAACTCTCATTGCAATCACAGAGCTTAAGTAATCATTTAGAAAACTAACCTTTAGAATTGAATATCTCTCAATGAACAAGCATTCTATAATCTAACTCTCGTTGCAATCATAAAGCAGAGGTTTTGTTGCCAAAATCAACCTTTAAAATAAAACATTCATAGCAATATTAATAAAGCACAATCAGTTATCCCAACAAGGGATTCAGGGATCAAATCCTACACAAAGTACTTAGCCACTCATGGCTGAAAAGAAAATACAAGAAGAAATGAAGAACAAAGAAGAACACAATACAAAATTGCCCTAAAGGTTGGACTGCTGCTAGTGCAGATGGTGAATGCCCTTTAACTCTATATAACATCCTCCTTTTATGCTTTGAGTGGGGGTCCTCCAGCTTTAACTCCAATTCATTTATATTCTTACCCATCTTGTTGATTTCTTTGCCTATAAGGTCTCCATTAAAGCTTTTCATTTTTGTTCCCCCCATGGATCTCATTTTTCCCCCTCAATCTTCTACAAATTTTGTGCTTTAAATAGCTCATAATTGAGAAGTCATGATCATGCCTTTAAAAATCACAATCGTGACTTGCTCATTTGATGGTGCTCGGGCCTCCTTCTTTCTGTCACGATCAAGACTTTGAATGTCACAATCGTGACTTTACTTGAAGGTGTCTTCCTTGCATCACTTCTGTCACGATCATGACTTTGAATGTCACGATCATGACTTACTCCTTGAAGTCCCAAAATGCTTCATTTCTTCTTTATTACTTCTCTAACGCTACACACTTCAACAAACTCATCAAATTCTACTAAACAAAAGCAAAAATGTAACAAAATGAACATTAAACATTAACTAAAAACAACTGAACAAGCATGCAAATTGACATACATGATTTCCACTTTGATGTTGGAATCTACCGAACATATTACAAGGGATGTTAAAAATCAATTATCGACCCCATCTATAAGTTAAAAGAATTAAGAAGTAATAGTAAGATCATCAATCAAAAGTTTTGACTGTATTTTTGATCGTGAAAATGAGAGAATTTTATTGTCATTAAAATAAAAGCTTTTAAAAAGAAGTTTCATAAAATTTAATAAAATCCTTGCATGATTAAATACTCTGTAAGTGACGTTGTATCGAAAATTCGATTAGACCATTTTTCATTAACTTACATAACATTTGGATAAAGTAAATAGTATGGATAAAACTATCATTGAAAAACACACATATATTAAACCAAAACATGATATAAATGTATAATTAGCATTCATTATCTCTGGGTAATATCATGGTTACATACTTACATCGTGTTAAAAATAAACATACATAATGTGATAAATACCTAAATGGTCCCTTCAAACAATTTTGGCTTGCCAGGTGCAAATCTTGTCGAATCTTAGCTTCTATCACTTCATTAATCTGTGTTTAATAAAATGAACACTGAGTATAAACTCAGTGGTGCATAATAAACAAAATCAAAATAATGATATAAAATGAATATCGTTAAAAGCAAGATCAAATACCCCTTTATTGAATAAATAGAGATTAGTTAACAAGACAACATTTTGAAGAAATAATGTGATCATATATCATAATAAAAATAATATCACCATATAAAATAACATCTAACAAAATATAGAACAACTAAAACCTTATTTTAAAAATGAAATCAAAACATATAACCTTATTTATAATTGTATCATTATTATTGTTTGTCATATCCTCTATCTCTATCATAATTTACAGGAAACCTGTAACCCAGATGGGAGACAGGTCTCGATCCCATCCCTGGGTGATCATATACTATAGTGTGCACACCTCTCATTGGGGAGGGACCAAATATCTCAACCTCTGACCCAATGAGGAATATCTCATCATCATCTGTTTGTCTCATTATAACCTGTTTGTTACTAATAATGAACAAATATTCTCTTTTTGAAAAACATTTTATCAAATCAAAGTCAAATCAAATGAAATCATAAGGCATCAACTCAAAGTCAATCATTCAATTAAAATACATTTTCATATTAAAGAATCCATAAGCAATATGTACGTCAACTCTATAATCAATTATAGAAAACAGATAATTAAATAACTATTTCAAATAAAGTCATTTTTAAAATAAATATATATTTTATGTTTATTATGCACGCACCTCTAATGGGATTTCCTTTCCACTTCTTTCTGTTTCTACTTCACTTCTTTGTCTCTTTCAGCTGTAATAACAGAATATACAAGAGCTATTAGAATAAGTCTTATAACTTAGCTTTACAACTACTGTAAACACTACATAGTGACCAGAATCCACTTCTCACTTCCATTCATCATACTAAAGTACACCACTACTTAAATCATTCTTAAACACCTCGTTTAATCTTATTTAACCACTTATCCAAATCGTAGAATCCTGATGAAATTTTGATAAAATTCCGTCTGTAATTTGGATATCTCAAAATCAGATCTTTCAAATATATAAATCCACCTATAGAAAACATAATTCCCTTCCTCCAAAACATCATTTACACATCTCCAATTCACATTCCAACACAATTCATACTATATAATACAAAATTTCAAATTAAAACACATTATGTAACCATTTACTCCTCTAATATCTTGTCCACCTAAAATCTTACACATTATTCATCAAATATTATATATTCTCAATCATTAAGACACATTTTCATCATCATACATATTCAAACAAGATGAATACCATAAAAACCCATAATAGCCAAATATTTCTATCATTCTTAACATTGGTTTTTCTTGAATTTTATTAACTTTTAACACTTCAAATCATCATTTTTCATTATAATTCACACTTATACACATTCATTCCACATTAAACCCATCACTTACATGGAAATCCTTCTTTGGACTAATGTATTAGCCTATATTTTCATCATTTCACTTTCTTCCTTTCATGTTTCTTATTAAAATCATTAATTTAAACAAATTTCCTTTCATTAACCATCATTTAATCAAACTAAATTACATTTCCATTAAGAACCCATACTTGGCCAAATTCTTCCTTCACCATAGAAGTCATTTGACTTCATTTTAATTCAATCCAAAGCTTAATTCATAGTAAATACATGTTATTCTATTATACTCTATCATTAAATCAACTTCAATCTACCTTAATCAAGAAATCCCTAAAAATCCCTAATCTTTCACTTACTTCCACCAACTTATTCTTCAACTTTCTTAAGGTAAAACTTATACTAAATGATAAAGAATTGAAAATTACTACTTTTTCTATGAAAATCTTTAAAAAATTTCTTGAAAAATGGTTAAGAAATTACCTTAGAAAGTGATTTTCTTCTTCTTCTTCTTCCTTCCAAAGAATTTGATTTTTTCTCTCCTTTTCTCTCTTATTTCTATCCTTAATTTAATAAATATAAGATTTATAACTAAATAAGACATGTGCCCTTTGTAAAAAGTACTACATTAGCCCTTAATTTTATGAGAAATTACACTTTAGCCCTCAAACTTTCAATTTTACCAAATAAGTCCCTCCATAAAATTTAAAACATCTTAACTAAAAGCTTCAACTTTAATTATTAGCAATTTAGTCCATAAAATTGGACTTTCTAAAATTACCCTTACCAATTTTCCAAAATTCCCAACTTACCTTTAGATAATTCCATTAATACCATTTTATGTCCTTTGTGATAACCTTAACTATAATTTAATCCTAAACACTTCATATTAGCATAATAGACTCCCCATTCTACTCCAATCATGATTCTATATCTTAAATCATCCGAAATAGTTTACGTGATTAAAAATCATGCACTTCCCGAGGATGTCACCTATCCTCCTCTTTCAAGCACATTTAACTTTAATATTTTTAATTTGTATATTTAACTTAGTTTCTATCCTAAATATTATTCTATCCTACCATACTCCTCGACCTAAATATGTTTTATTTAGTCTTCGTAATTAACCCAATTATGCTTATGTAACTTAATATAGACCTAAGTTCATTTTTCCTCAATATTACATCTTATGCCATTAGTACATTATTTAGAACTTATACACACATCATACTAACCCCTATCTACGGGTGTAACAGGAAAAATTTGAAATTTTTCTAAAATTTTTTTTTCATGGATCTTTATAATCATCATACATTAAGAACACATTAAAGAGGATTTAATCATAAGCAAAGTAATACTTCCTTTTTAGCCGATATACTTTGATCTTGTTCATCAAAAAAGTTGTAGCATACTTTTCTAATCTCCAATGTAAGGGATCTCCAAACTATCCACATAAGTAGGGAATTAGATTAGTAATCAAATTATAATAATCATTTCAATAACTATTATAAACAAAAATAGAAAGAAAGACAAATGAATTTAATGTCATTTTTGAATTCTTGAACTCCTTCTATGAATCTGAATATCCTTGGTGTTTGCTTCAAAATTTTTCTATTCTTTTTAGTAAAAGAATGTGAGGAAGAAGAGAGGAAGAGTGGCTATCATTTTTGGCTTATATTACTCATTAAAATCAAGTCAGATACCTTATTAAAAATCTTAATTAGGTTTAAGGTTATCATAATACACACATATGCATGTTACATGTTTTTGGTATGTGACTTACATGTGCCTAGCTTAAAAACCCTTCTAGAAGTAAATGACCATCATATGCCTTCCTGTCTAACTTATAGCATATGTATAAGTCATGTGACATTCACACATTAACCCCCATGGCAATAAATCTTATATATGGCATAGGCATGTCACATGCCACCTTAAATCATATATATCTTGAGTTCTACTTATCAACATCCATTCTTTATTTCTAATTATCTAACTTTTATATACAATCTTTTAGGTTCTTGACATGTTGGCAACATATTATAATATTATGCAATATTATTTAATAACAATATATGTAAGTCATGAGTGGTGTTTACTTATACATCATAATTATCAAAATATCAAGAGGTCATTAGTTTAACTATAACCCTTTCATATCAGATACCGATGCAATTATCACATCTTTTGTCACATCCATATTAGTGACCCTAGTTGTGTTGCACTGTTGCATATGAATTGATAGATGAATGTTAGGAATGAAATGTGTGTATGCTTGATGCATGTGAATATGATATGCAAGAGGTGGATGAGGATGCTATGAATGTGCATGACTTGTATTGATATACATGTGTAGGCATGTTTGAATGTTACTCTAGAAATGATGATGGTTACGTTGAATATGTTATAATGGAATGTGTATTATAATTGGGTTTTGGTTTAGGTACCTTGGGAACGAGTTTAGAATGGTTTGTGGCTTGTAGGTTAGAGGTGGTATGGGTGTATGGGTTATCGTACGGGTGTACTAGGCATGAGAGTTGAGTGGCATTAGGTTCTTGGAGATTGTATGAGCGTACCACAAAGATGTACGATCGTACCAATGCTCGTAAGAAATTTAGCTTGTCAGGAAGATTGGAGCAGTACAGGGCATACCAATGGGGGTACGAGCATACCGATGCTCGTAGGAAAATAAGGTATCAATAGATGTCATTTGATGCGAGCATACCGAATTTAGTACGACCATACGTGACTTAAGTTTGACTTTTCAATGGATAAACATTAGCTTTTTCTCACTTTTCTTTATTCTTATCTTTTCTAAAACCCTTAGAAAAATAGAGTTTAGAGTTGTTTCTTGCTAGTGGGGTGTGAGAGCTTAAATAGGAAGTTAAGTAACGGAACTACAGGCTTAAGTTAGAAGTAGTATTACTGCAGGTTTATGCTAGTTGTGATGCTGCTTTTTTTTCTTGTCTTAGGACCTAAGTAGGATCTGGAGGATGATGTGTTATGCTTCCATGATTGTATATAGTTTATGTTTTCCTATGATGAGCATGGTACATGTTTATGAAGCATTATAGACCTAACATGTCATGAATCATACATACATAATCGTGGCATGCATCAAGAAGTATAAGGGGGAAGAGAAAGAGAAAAAGAAAGGAAAAGAGAGAGATGATAGCAGAGCTATATGCTCTAGACATACCAGGTCATACAAATGATGGATTCCCTTGAGGAATCACACAGTTTAATACCCTCCCTATGAGAGATAAGTCTCAAGACCTATAGTAAAGAAAAGGGTTCGTAGAACTACACAGTTAAATGCCCTCCTTTGGGAGATGAGTACCAGTACCTACAGGGACCTAGTATGGAAGGAAATGTGCACATTTATATAGTAAAAGAAGAGGGAATGGGAAGAAAAGAGAGAATGAGGGAGAATGCATGGCATGAAAGCATTGTTATTTCATATATTGATAAAGGCAATGTATTCATTAATGCATTCGTTTATGTTCTTACTGGATGATGGCACACTATGAGTGTGTTATTGATTGGGAATAAGTGTTGAATGGAATGATATGATGTGATGATGTTTAATGCCATTGGCTTGATTATGAATGTGGATAGCTTAATCTTAATTATAGTTAAGTATATCTATGATGTGTGTGTACATATGGGTGTTTTCTAGCACCATTGAGTTTTATACTTAGTGTTTATCATTTGATGAACGTAGGTATTGAGTCTTCAAGAGAGCGACCTGAGAAGTGATCTTCGGTGTCAATAGAGAAATTCCCTTCTCGAAGTGGTACTGGACTATAGGGGCATGCTCCTGTCTGTTTTGTTGATGTAGTTCTTTATTGATTATAGTGGCAGTAGTAGCAGTTGTTCTTATGTTTGTATGGTGTAATCCCTTAAGGGAATATTTCCGTAAATGTATATTAAACAATGTAAGAATTGGTTAATGATGTATATATACATCAGATGTTTTCATACTATGACATCATGAATTAATTCCTTGTATGAATGCATGAAAGATATCCAGGTTATGCAACATGCTAATTAATGAAACTGTGAATTCCTTTACACTACCTAATACAAGAGTGTGTACCCATATGATTTTAATATAAAGTATAAGATAAGATTGTATCCCTTGTAGTGCGATGGTTTCTTTATGGGAGATCGGCATTCATGCTACGGGAGCATGTTACTCCAGGTATGGGCTGGGTGTGACATGTTATAGTGGTATCAGGGCTATGGTTTAGCTCGTAGTGTGATTACTAATTCTCTATTTAAGAAAACTAATAATCATCCTACATGGAACTCTAACATTTAAGATTAAGTGTGAAAAAAATCTATCATCTATAACTAATCTATTTATCATTCTAGGTATCATTATATTATCACGGAATTTAAATCATCACCTTCTTAAAATCATTATCATATACGTATTTTATTTTACAAATTTAAGTATCATCATGATAATATTGTCATAATTAATAATACTATCATTTATTTTAAAATACCACCAAACTTATTTTATTTACTGCCAAAATACTTATTTAAGAAGTTGAACGATTGTCTCAGAAATAGAAATCTGAAGAAAATCATACCAATTACTAATAACTTAAATATTTGTCCAGCTGCTGACGTTGCTAACAATTTTGCTCTCTGGCTTTACTTGTTCCTACGTTCATCAAATGATAGTATAGCATAAGTATCAAATATCACAAATATCATATATCAATATGTCCTACTTACTTCCACATATAATCTCATAATTTAATAATGGTAAACAATCATCGTATAAATAAATTCCCAAAACAACATTAATTATTTCAAACATAATATCATGATGTCATTAATTATATGCCATTATCATTAATAATCATTTTCAGCGCTATTGATGATTTTTATTCCATCTATTTTAATATCTCATGCATATTTACGTCATCATAGTCATATTTAAATTAAACTCACCTTAGTACGTTGTATAATCATTATCTTAATCAATCATTTAATCATTATATAAATGTCCATATTATCAAAGCATTGCACATCATTATAACATAACATATTAACATCATATTCATATCATTATCGTCAATTTGAATATTATTATTAACATATCAATTTAACAGTAAACATGAATGTCATGGTATGTATATTTACTATAAGCATTAGCAAGATGTGCTCATAATTGTATAACTTAATACCATTTATTGCATCATCATCATTTATTCA
>CANYBF011613432.1:0-10768 GCA_948192965.1 Dalechampia spathulata | reverse complement strand
CTAGTACTATACTACTCATCCACATATTCACTTTAGACATCTCATGTCATGATGAATGAGAATCATCCCTAAATTGGAAGTGTAATATGTGTTGATCTTCCCATACTAATAATGTCCATTCTTATTAATACTATGATCAGGGAGATTTAAATATTGAACAATTGCATACAATAAGAATCTCATTCCATAAACTCTTTATGGATTCTTCTGCAATGTTCCAATATCATGGACTTCAATATATAGTTTAATATTCCAAGTAAACAAGTTCATTTAAAACATTGTACTATATAATGAATAATGTCTTTATTAATGAAAACATATAGTACAAATACACATGATGCTCTAGAGCATACACTAACAGGATGGATAATGCATACATTACTATATGATATGTTTAAGTTTGAAATTTTTATCTTATTAAAATTTAACAATTTTACTACTATTCAAAATTATATTATAATAAATAATTTAATTCTAACAAATTTTTATATTATACAAAGGGTTAATTTAATTTATTTTTATAATGAAATTAATTTAATTATCAATTATTTAAAATAATTTTTCTATTATATTATAAGCAATGATATTGGTATTAATTATTTAATTATTAATCATAATTTATTTTATATTAAATAAAAACTATATATAAAAAATTTTTATCATTTAAGTAAATTAATATATTTATGATTAATTGATTTTAATATTTTTTGTAATAAAGATAAAATTATTAATAATTATAAAAATTTCCCATTATTTAAATTGAAATTTATAATAATTATATAAGAATTAATATTTTAATTAGCTTATAATAATTTCATATATATCAATATTTAATTTTATTAGTTTTATTGTATTTTATTTTAATTAAAATTATTTAATAATATTTTATTTTACATGATATTTCTAATTTTTTATAGTTATATTATCATCAATCAATTCATTAGTTATATTTTCATGTAGAACTCAAAAATAATTTAAAATAATTATAATTTTTTATAATATAAAATAAAATACAATTGAACATCATAGTATATTAAAATAGGAAGGGGAGATATTGGAAAGATAACTTTATCCGTCCCCCTAAATTTTATTATTTTTTGAAAAATTTAATTTATTAGCTACTAATTATTTTATATTTTATATTATATTTTTATATTTTTATTTAAACAAATTTCATTTAAAGATAAATATTGTTAATTTTAATTGTATTTATTAATTACGAATTACTAATATTTTATATTATATTATCTAATTTTTATCTAAACAAATTTTATTTAAAAATAAATACTACTAATTTTATTTATATTTGTTAATTACTTATTGTTTTATAATTTATTTTATATTATCTAATTTTTTACCTATATAAATTTTATTCAAAGATAAATGCTACTAATTTAATTTGTATTTATTAATTAATAATTATTTTGTATTTTACAAAATATTTATTAAAGTTATCAAATATCTCACATTATTAATATATAAATTAATATTTTCAAATTTATACTATAAAAATCAAGTGAAATAAATTAATTGAACACACCTTTCTTGAATTTTTAATTAATATTATAAGAAAAAAGAAGAACAAGTGAAATAATAATTTTACTATTCCTCTAAATTTATTAAAATTACTTTTAATTTTATTTTAATTATGGATAGTATTAATTTTAATTTACAACAACTAATTTCTATCTAAGAATTATATTTAAAACTAAATATAAATATAAATTACTTTTATTATAAATGATTAGTTTTAAGTTAATAAAAATTTATTGAATAATCTAAATTTGCTAAAACTAATTTTATTTTATTTTAATAATTTAATAGCACTAATTTTAATTTATAATGACTGATTTCTATAATAAAATTATATAAAAATATTATTTATAATTATTTTTAAAAATATGATATATTTATTAAAGTTACAAAATATTACGCGTTGTTAACATATAATTTAATTTTTTCAATTGAAATTTTATGATTGTTTAAAATTTAAATAATCTAATTATCTAAATTATTAAAGTTTCAAAAATACTAATTATATTAAATTTATAATAAATAATTTATAAGAACTAATTTTATTTTATTTTAATTATATAATAGTAATATTTTTAATTTATAACAACTAATTTTGATAATAAAATTACATAAATAAATATATTATTTATGATTTTTAAAAAATATGAAATATGTATTAAAGTTATAAAAAATATTTTTAAGTAATATTGAGAAATACTTGATAAGCATGAATTAAGATATTAAACAAAAAAATTTTATAAGTATATCATGCTTAAATGATAAATATTAATTCAAAACTACAAAAAATATTATCATGGTAAAAAAATTTTAAAAAATAGAATATAAAATTATGATAAATAATGGGTGAAATAAATTATACTAATGTACAATACACATTATGGAACTCTAATATATATAATATAGAAAATAATATATATATATATATATATATAACTTAGAATTCTATTTGAAATTAAATTCATATAATATATATTTAGATAATTTAAATAAATATTAATATATATATTAAAATAGATTTATATAAATATGATATTTATATTTAAATAAATTCTTTTAGATAAAAGTGTAAATAAAATTACTTTTATTATTTTTTATATTTATTTTAGGGAAGTATTAGCATTTATATTTGAATAGAATTTTAGTTTTAACTTGAAGAGGATAATAGTTTTTAATATAGTATGTTATAATGAATTGTTTTATTATAAATAATAATTATTTTAAAATAAGTTAAATTAATTAAAATCATACATTCTTTTTTTATTTATCATCATTAAATATGAAAACATATGTGAAATTGATGATAATTGAAAATATAAAAAAATATATTGTTTTCAGATTTATGTTTTTTGATAGTTATTATATATTGAATATAATAAATATGGGGCATATTTTGACCATTTGTTTTGAAAAATCATATTTTCCTAAATGTTTTTCATCATTTTTATATGTTTTTTTTATAAAAAAAAAGACACAAAACTTTGTATTTTGAAAAATATTTTATACAGAAAAAGAAGAATCTTATATAGAAATGGATTGATTTCTGAAAATCGAAATTCAACATATGTCTATTAAAAGACAAATCTTCTTACTATTTAAAACATTATACTAAAATAAAGAAATGTAACTTGTAGGGAGTGAGCTGGCCTTTTCTTGCGCCATACGTAATGCATGACTAACCTTACCAGTATCTCTTAATTATTTTTATTAATAATTAATTAATGCCATTTATTTGTAAAAATTTCATAAATCTTATGAAAATGTATATGATTACAGCAATAATTTGACAAAAACAATCTCCAGCAAATGAATATGGTTGTTTTAAAATAAGATATTACAAATATGAATTATTATTAAAAATGAAATTAATGCACCAAAAAAAACAAAACAAATCCAATTGGATGCAATACACAGAAAGGAATTGACGGGAAACACTATACCTTTTCCTCTGCCGGCTTCCTCTCTATTCTTCTTTTAATCATTTTTCAAACAAAATAAACACAAAAATTGTAATACATTTTTTTAGTTGTTGTTTTTGCATCTTAGAAGTTCGCCTTTGTATAAATTCATTTGGAATTCAATTATCAGAATCATATTGATTTTATATAGAGACAAATTTACGACTTTCTGTTTCGAAATCTGTCCGCTTAGTTGGTGATTTGCATTACCAAAGTTGGCAAATTTGATATGATCTCAAACTGTGAAGGATAAGGTTAAGAAAGCAAGCAGAATACATCAATCCTTTATGCATCACTCTCTCTCACTCAACAGAGAGACTTAACTCTCTCTCTCTCTCTCTCTATATATATATATATATATATATCTCTCTCTCTAAATGTTGTTTTCTGGTATAGAGTTAGTCTAGTTAGGATAGAGATGGCAAAGCTTATCTGTTTGGTGGTGGTGGTGGTGGTGGTGGGAGCAGTGATGGCGGCTGTGCACGGCGGAGATGTAAAGTATGACGGCAGGTCCTTGATTATAGATGGAGAGCGAAAGCTTCTTTTCTCTGGTTCTATTCACTATCCTAGAAGCACTCCTGAGGTAATATATGTTCTTCCACTCCAATCCTCTGCCTTCCGTTTACATGTCATTGGCATTAAACCCTTGGATATGATTAATGCATGAATTTTTTAGCATTTTGTTTTCTTCTCATACGGTTTCATTACGAACAATATTACATTTCTACATTTTATTCTATTTTTTCTAGTATGGTGTCAACTTAATTTCTGGCCAATCGGGTGAATACTTGGAAACGGTTGGCTGGAGAGATACTTGTACACTGGAGGGTCCATGCATTCGAGTTTGGGCTCAGTTGTATTTAGACAAATACTTTTTTGCCCTCGAGATTATCATATATATATATAAATAAGATTTATTTAATAATCTTCGTAAACATAAAATTAAAATAATAATGAAGTGGAGTATATGTCTTTCTCGAACAATGTTGCACACAAAGTCGATCCAACTGTTAACAGTTAAATATAGGATTATTAAATATATAAAAAAATTTACAATTAATTGGAATTCGATTACTTAATAAAAGTGTCCACTATAATTGAAAGATCCATATGATAATAAACTGTTTAATTTTGAAAAAATTAATTAGGAAATAAAATACATTTTATGACTAGCTTTCAAATTCATCTGACTGCTGCGAGTGAGCTTAGATTTGAAAAATCTTGACCAGACAATAGTTATTGACGGTCAAAGCAACGAAAATAGATTTTCATTTGGATTGATCACTTGATCTGCACTCCAATTTAATGATTTTATGATCAACTTGGCCGCTTTCATGAAAATTATATTTTAAATTAACATGTTGATCTATATATATACACACACGCAGATGTGGGCATCTCTAATAGCAAAAGCCAAGGATGGAGGCATAGACGTAATAGACACTTACGTGTTTTGGAACCTTCATGAGCCACAACCTGATCGGGTGATTATAATTTTAATTTATTTTCGACCATTTAATTATTTAGATTCTTAAATTAATAAAAAATTTTTTTGTTATAATAAAAATGTGCATCAGTATGATTTCAGTGGAAGAAGAGATATTGTAAGGTTTATAAAACAAGTTCAACAACAAGGCCTATATGTCTGCCTTAGAATTGGACCCTTTATTCAGGGTGAATGGTCCTACGGGTATTCACCATTCCCTTCTTATACATTTATTCAGTATATAGTTGTGTGTATATATAGAATTATATATTTAATTTTATTTGCATTAAACAGAGGGCTGCCTTTCTGGTTGCATGACATCCCAGGCATTGTTTATAGATCCGATAATGAGCCTTTCAAGGTATGCTAATTTATAAAACAACCATTTTCCTCATAATATACAATAATGAGCCTTTCTGTTTGTTCATCTTGTTGTAAATCACAGGTTCAGATGCAAAAGTTTACTAGGAAGATAGTAACAATGCTACAATCAGAAAATCTATATGCTTCGCAAGGAGGACCGATCATATTATCACAGGTATCGAATTACCCTACGTTCTCGGAAATTAAAAAAAAAACATTGATTATATTAGTGGGAATCTACATGATATTTATTTGGTTCTTTTGGCAATGGTACGTATGGACGTGTGAAGATTGAGAACGAGTATGGGACAGTGGAAGCAGCATTTCATGAGAAAGGACCGGCATTTGTGAAGTGGGCTGCACAAATGGCTGTCGGACTTAACACAGGGGTTCCATGGGTTATGTGCAAGCAAAATGATGCTCCTGATCCTGTGGTTAGTCTCCTTTCTTGTTTTATATTTTATTATCATTCTAAGAAATTTATTATATATATATATATATATTTGCCTGCCTTATTATCGTGGCCCTCTTTCTGTTACTTTGAAACCAAATTTTTCAGATAAATTCATGCAATGGGTTGAGATGCGCAGAAACGTTTGTTGGGCCAAACTCTCCTAATAAGCCTGCAATTTGGACAGAGAATTGGACAACTCGGTAGGTACAATCGAGGGATTATGAGCATCGGAGGTCGAACCAAATTGAACGAACTTGTTTTCACATATATTTAATTTGATTTTAGTTTGAAAATTAATAAAAAAAATTGAAAATAAATGGAGCCGAATGATCTAAACGGTGAAGATTTGAACAAAGTTATGATGGTTACGTTGGTTATATTTGGCATAGATATGTAATAAATGGGGAGAACATAAGAACAAGATCAGTGGAGGACATTGCATTTCAGGTTGCACAATTTATCATAGCAAATAATGGAACCTTCGTCAACTATTACATGGTATTCTACTTCTTTCTTGAATAAATTTAAATTTATTTAATATTTATATAGAAAAATTTGAAATAATCATGAAATTCATATATATTTTTTCAACTCAAACAATCTTGATTTGAGTTGCATGTTGGTGTAAATATGTATTATAGTATCACGGAGGAACAAATTTTGGAAGGACAGCATCTGCATTTGTACCACCCAGTTATTATGATCAAGCTCCCCTTGATGAGTATGGTATGTTCTCCTTTTTCTCTTCAAAACAAAACCATTTTTCACGAAATCTATAATTATTTGATTTATATCCTTCGGTACCACTATTTTTATTGCTTTGACAAATACTTATCTAGAATGGATTGGTCTTGGTGTACTTTAGGAATGATTAGGCAGCCAAAATGGGGTCATCTGAGGGAGATGCATTCTGCCATTAAGTTATGTTTAATACCTTTACTATCTGGAGAACGAAGCATCATCTCTCTTGGTCAACAGCAGAAAGTAACAACTCCAGCCATGGAAGAACCTGGCATTTTCATTATCTACCTTTAACTCCTTTTTCTAAAACATTTATTTTTCTTGGATTTTAAATACGTGAACTTATAATTTGTCATATATATATATATATATATACAGGCCTATGTCTTTAATGGACAAGGGAAATGCGCTGCTTTTCTAGTAAACAATGGCTCAAAGTCGGCCTCGGTCCAATTCCATAATGCTTCATATAATTTGCCCGCCAAATCCATTAGCATCCTACCTGATTGCCAAAACGTTGTCTTCAACACTGCAAAGGCATGGCCATTCTGCTTTTTCCTATATATTTATGAAGATTTTTCAAGAATTTGATCCACAACTTAGAAACTGTATCATGGGAAATTTGGTTTGAGACAGGTAATCATTCAATTCAACACAAGAAATATGGTTAGAAAGAAGCTGCTAGATAATGCAGAAGCCTGGCAACAATTTCAAGAACCTGTTCCTAATTTCGTTGATACTTCCTTAAAATCTGGAACTTTGTTGGAGCAAATGAGTACTACCAAAGATACGTCAGATTATCTTTGGTACACTTTCAGGTAATTTTGTTCCCTGACCAGGAATCTATTACTTCAATCTGTTTCTAACTTTTCGTTGTTTAATCATATAGTTTTCAGGAAGAATCCTCTAATAATCAAGCAGTGCTTAGTGTGAGGTCTCTTGGCCATGTTCTTCATGCATTTGTCAATGGTCAACAGGCAGGTAGGTTTCCAGGAAAATACCTGTCCAAATCCACATCGTTAACGCACGAATCAAGTCAATAACAGTAACGTATAGAGTTGCAAACATGATTTGGTTAATTTCAGAAACTTGTTCTATATATACATGCAGGTTATGCACAAGGAAGTCATAGCAATCCACAGTTCAATCTCCAGAGTAAAATTTCTTTGAACTCAGGAGTTAACAATGTCTCCTTGCTGGGTGTGATGGTTGGAATGCCGGTATATACTAAACCAATCTCAAGCCTCTCAAATTTCTTTTTTTAAAAAAATAAAAAAAATAAAATTTACATGTTTGTTGTTAGCAAATGTTCTTATTATTTTGCCATTTTCGGTTTAAAGGATTCAGGAGCTTATATGGAGAGAAGGGCGGCTGGGCTAAGGAACGTGATGATTCAAGACAAACAGGGAAGCAAGAATTTCACCAAGTATTCATGGGGATATCAGGTACCTATCTTTTGACCCTGATGATTACATGTTTGCTTAGATCCTGTTAAATCAGTGTTCTTTCGAATATCTTTTTGATTGAATTGCTCGATAGTATGTTTCATTCTTTCAAAACTTTTTTTTCCCTTAGGACATTGATTTATCTGTTCTTCATCGAGAAAGTTCAGAAACCATTTTTCAACTGGTTCCGATATTTACATGTTGATCTTGGTTGCAGGTTGGGTTGGTAGGAGAGAAGTTGCACATCTTTTCAGATCAAGGTTCAAGTGAAGTTCAGTGGGCAAAATTTTCCAACAATTCTCAGAATCCATTGACATGGTACAAGGTAAGAAAGGAAAGGAAAAACAAAAGCTGAATCTGCTGTGTTTTCCTGTATTTTGATGTTTGATCTATTCATGGATTGTTGGGTGTCACAGACACTGTTTGATGCTCCTCTTCAAGACGGACCATTGGCCTTAAACCTTGGTTCCATGGGAAAGGGTGAAGCTTGGGTTAATAGCCAAAGCATTGGAAGATACTGGCCTTCATATCGAGCTCCTGACGGATCCTCACAGATATGGTATGATTGAACATCTCAAGTCTTCAGCTTCAACTTGGAGAAACTGAATCCGTCTCCAGGATTACGTAAATCCAAATGCAATCAGCTTCATATCCATTGTTTTTAGCGTATGAATCTGTTTTGTCAAATTTTATAATTGTGATTAACCTGTCATGTGAATAACATCAGCTTTTATACAGGTACCATGTTCCAGGATCTTTCCTGAAACAGAAAGGAAACCTATTAGTACTAATGGAAGAAGTGGGTGGGAACCCTCTTCAAATATCAGTAGACAGTCCATCAATTTCAAAAGTTTGCAGTCATGTGTCAGCTTCCTATGTTCCTCCTGTTTGTTCATGGATCAAAAGAATCAGTACTCATCAGAAACCGCACCATAGCAAAACTGCCGCTCATTTAGATTGCCCGTCAAAAACCAAGATTTCTAACATTTCTTTCGCAAGCTACGGAACTCCACTTGGCACATGTGGCGACACTTATGCTATTGGAACGTGCCACTCATCTTCTTCTAAAGCTACAGTTGAAAAGGTCAGCATGCTTTTCTACCCAAGAATTGTGTTTCTGTTTTTCATCTGTTTATCTTTTACTGATCCTGTGATTGTATTACTCGTCAGGCATGTCTGTGGAAGAAGAGGTGTTCGGTTCCTGTATCAAGCAAATACTTTGGAGGAGATCCATGTTCAGAGAGCACAAAATCAGTGTTGGTTGTTGCAGAATGCAAATGATAACCATCTTTGTAGCAGTATAATTTGTCAGCATCTTCAGGAATTTAATTCATTTGTCAAAGTCTAATTAAGTAGATACCACAAAATTTAATTACCCCTGAAGTTTCTGTTAGTTTTATTTCATTTAATCATCAATTGAACTAGAATTACACAAATTGTAAAACATCATACCAAGATTTTACACTTATTCTAGTAATTATTGAACTCTTTTATTTAATTTTAAGGCTAGAAATATCGAACCAAATTAGTGTTTACTTTTTCCTATTAATTAAAATATTTAAAATTGATGGTACCAGAAACACTCTTAGCATTGGGATATCTCCTTATTTCCAGAATTTACACTTCCCATTTCTAGAAAAAGCAAAAGTAATAGAGACATCAAGAATAATGTGTCAATGAATCGTTTTCCACAGTGTCACATTAAACAAAAATCATATCTACAAGAATCATAAAGTGAAATCATACTATGTTTTTTCTACAAGGATCAAATACAAAATTGACAAGAAAGAGTATACCGTTGACCAATAAAACTAAAGATTTTATATGATCTACAAAGAGAAGAAAAAGGTCATATAAAAGAAACAATAATGAATGAAGATAGGGAAATGGGTTGGGAAGTTGATTGAATGGTTTGCTGATAAGCTGAAATGGGTAAAGCGGAATATAAAAAAGAAGCAATCAGAGGACCAGAACAAAGCACATAAGAACAAGGCAAGGCAGAGACAAGGAGTCCAAAAGCGTGGGAAAAACGATATGATATGATATGGCATGGGAATGTGTGGAAGCTGAGTCAGTAATGAGTAACTAGTTGAGTTGTTATCTTGTGTTTTATCGTGCTTGGAAATTGAAACATCACAAAAATGGATCCATATATGAAAATTAAATTATATTTAAATGAAAAATAAAGAAGGAAGGGAGTCAATCAAGGATGAAAAGAATTTCAGCAGCAAGGAAATGGTGTCCTCTATTATCAAAGAAATATAAATCAGAAAATATACAAATAACGCTCTAAGCTTATGAAGCAAATTGCAGATTTCTTTGTTGCAATAGCTCTTTAATAGGACTTGCCAAGCATATTTAAATAAGTTGACAATCAAAGTTAATACTTGCTAGGCTTTGACATCTTCTCATTTTGGCAAAGCAAGCTGTTACGCCAAGTCCGCACCTGTCCACAGAATCACAACGCAAAACGCAAACAATAACGAGAAACAAAAGAGAAACGACATGCAATTTACGTGGTTCGGCAATGTGCCTACGTCCACGGGCAGAAGAGTATTTTATTCTATTCGGCGGAAGAAGAAGTAGAACGGGTTACAAGGCATCCGAAAACTTATATAAGTTCAGACCGAAAACCGAGACAATTCGATTGGGAAACCAAAAGAAAAATGAACCAAACAGATCCCTATTTTTCTCCTATTAAATTTTTCTCAAAATTTCAGTCGCACCGCTACGATTTCGGGTCGGGTTCAAAATCGGATCCTTCAAGAAATGTTCAAGACACATTATA
>CANYBF011613408.1:0-10637 GCA_948192965.1 Dalechampia spathulata | reverse complement strand
GTATCAGATGCTTTAGTGTTGTTCCCTATCTTTTAATGTGATTATCAGAAGTACATTTTAAAAAAAAAAATGCTTGTCATAATTGCGATAATAAATGATTAGTAATTACTTTCCCTTGTAATGAAATTTTGGAGCTCGACGGAGGGGTTTCAAGGTTTCATTACGGGACATGTCTCCACTTGGAGGTGTGACAGTTTAAAGAATATATTTGGTATATGCTATCAATATGCTTAAATCAAGTTTAATATGGGAAGCATGTGAAAAAATCAAATATTTTTTATAAAGTATAATGATGAACTTCATGCTAAGATTTTAAAAATTTAGCATACTCAAACACTATAAAACTATACTACTGTATGAATTTAATATAGTGATCAAATAATGTTATTCTTATTCACTTATATACACATAAATCAAATATTTAAGTACTTACAATTATACAAACTCATTGCATCAAACTTCTAATGACTCACAACTATATCAATAAATAATTTCATTAAGTAATAAGTTCATAAGCATTTTTATGAAGGATTTTCTATGTAAATACAATTCCCATATCCAATACACTAAATCTTGTGAGATTAACATCATTTATATTGCAATTATAATCTATATATTTGTGGACACATATTTTATAATATTTGTCAAGTGTTATTTTTGTAACTACAATACACGGTTTTCTATGTTAATCTCACGAGATTTAGTGTATTGGTTATTAGTTACATTTACAATTAAACTAAATTAAGATATCTCTAATAATTTCTTATTTACTAAGGTTAAATATTTAAATAACATAATAAATATTAATTAAGATGATAATATTATGAGAGTAGATAACAAAATATCAATTAATTTTTCTCAAGGTTTAATTAATTTATTAAAATTAATTAATTATCTACTTTTATGATAATTAGTTAATTGAAATGTATTAATCATAATTATTAAAAATTCATCCTCATGAGTTAAATTTCTATCTGTAAGTAATTCAGATTCATGTTTATGTCATGCATTCTAGTAACCCATATCTAATTTACGTAATTAAGTGAGTTCAAAATCTAATTACATGCAAGAGTATCATGACATAAATCAACAATAAATATCAATGATATATAAAATTATTATCAATTGATAAAAATTAAAAATTATTAATAATCAAATATTTAATCTCTAATATATTTTTATTCATAATTCATAAATACAAATGATTAAAGATATTAAAAGATATAATTACAACTAAAAAATAAAGAGAAAAAAGTAACAATGATATCATTTGATCTTGATTCTTTTCTCTTTATTGCTTCTTGATTTTTAATATTTAAAACCTTAATCTCCTGAATTTGTGAATAAGAAGGGAAAGATTCCTAACAAAGAAGAAAAAAATATGGATGAAAATGATGGTTTGATGAATGATTGGTTGAATGATGGATGATGGATGTTAAATCTCAAGAAAATAAGGTATTTGTATGATGTAAAAATCTAAATTCTAATATTTAATAGTGGCTTTTGTTTTTAAATCTAGTAATCTCATTAAACCTTCAAAAGTTGATATATAATTAAGTAGAGAAAGTCTACACTACTCATGGGAAGGAAGGGTGAGAGATAGATTTTAGGTAAAAAGAGACTCACATGACTCTTGGAAGAGAGATAGATTTTTGGATAGAAAGAGACTCACATGATAACACTCACTTAGCGAAAAGACAAGGGGGACACGTACAAAATGTCCCATTGAGTCCAAACTAAATTAATTTAGAGGCAAAATTCATCAGTCTATCCCGAGAAGGAAAAAAAATTAGAATAACTTAACAATTTAAAGAACACTTAAAAGAAGCATATTACTAATTAAGGAAAACATACCAGTATCATAAGTTCACTGCAATCCTTTCTGAAATCTTAGAATAAGCCTCAAGTAAACTTTTGATTCATTAAACTGTCCATTTCTAGATATCTTCCATTATTGGTAGACTACAACCAGATATCACAATGCAAAGTGTTGAGCAGAATGCAGCGTTACTTATTATGGGATCCTAATGAGAAGAACATTTCTATACAAAGAAATCTAGACAAGTGTTTATAGTATTCACATCCTTGTCGGAATGATATGCTGATATCTTCATGAATTTTAGCCAGGTATTAAGGAATCTACCCAAGTCTCTAGCAAATCACTACAATTAACTGCTAGCGACGCCATTGGAGTAAACTAATTAATTAATACAAGGGGGATGAAGAAACTTGAACGCAACTTGAAGCGTCTTGCATATATAACTCCTAGGATGAAAACTATACATCAATTGTGAAAATGAATTGAATGATGATAGAATTGAATCTTGAATATGAATTGTGAATTGAAAACATGGAATTTGGGCTTTGAATTCTTGAATTTAGGGGCTGCCTGTGAAAATATAAATCGTATTTCTGTATTCACAACTTGATATTTTTTAATTTTTTAAAATATAATACATTATTTTTTTATAAAAAAGTATTTTAAAATTAAAAATTATTAAAATATAAAAGATATGTTATTTTAAATTAATATTTAAAAAATTATAATTTATAATTTTAGTATAAATACTCAAAAAATATATGTCAAATATCTAATATATAAAATGATATTTTTTTAATATCTATTAACTCTATGATATACTTTTCTGTAAATTTTTTAAAAATCTATACTTTCAAAAAATTCATATTTTTTTAAAAAATATATTTTTGTATTTTTGTATGTTTTAAGAGTTTTTTTAGTATTTTTGTAAGAAATTCATACTTATGTGGGATGTTTGTGATATTTGATTAGATATTTGAACTGTATTAGCCATTAATAAAATCAGAAAGGGAAATTCTATATTTTGGTAGTTTTTGATATTTTATTTAATAAAGGAATTATTAAATAAAAAAGATTTAAAATTATCCATCTAAATAATGGAAAGTATATCGGCATAAAAATAGAAATATCTAACCTAAGAAAGAATGAATATTTATAAATAAGGGACGACTAGTTTGAAACAAATTCCCTCTTCCTCCACTCCCCTCTCTCCGTCCTTTCAAAAAAAGTACGAAGAGACGAAGCCTATAAATTTAAACTAAAAAAAAAAAAACAAGGATCAGATGCTGCAATTAGCTTTGGCCGTGGCCTTTTCGGCGGTGCCGTTGACTCTCTACGTACCACCAATTCGTTGCGTAAACCTATTCGTTGAAACCATCGAAGATTTGCTTAGAGAGTCAACATCTTACAGTATTCGTGCCTATCCTCGTTTACGCCTCGCTTTCTCTCGTCTCTTCTCTAATATCCTCCGCTTATCCTCTTCCAGGTAGATTATTAGATGCAAATTGCTAAAAATACAAAAAATCCCTTTGGAATCATGTTTCCCTTTGTTTTGGGGTTTTGGCGAAATTTTGTTCTTTTGTTGGATTTTTATTTGTGGCGAAATTCAATCTAGATGAAAATGGTACATGAATTTTACTAAATATATATAGTTAATTTCTGATTTCAACGATTACGTTCTGATAGCTTATGGCTATCTCTTTCGGATTTTCTTAATTTCATTTAAGATTCTACTTGTGGATTTGTCATCATAGAATACTGATTATATTAGGGGTTAGATAAATATACAAGTGTGAACCAGAATTATGGGTTTTATTTTATTTTTAAAAAAAATATTAATTTTTTGATGAACCATAATGATAGTTTGATAGATGTCATTATAATTTACCGATTCAGTTATATATGCGTGTGTTTTTATGAGATTATATTTTTGTCTAAAGAATATCATTACGATGAAGATAGTGAATTAATAATCTAAATGAATTTATAATATTATCAGTAAGAATAGAAATCAAATTTAAATTAATATTTAAACTATTTATAGCATCAAATTTTTATGTTATAAGATTGTAATGGTCACTCCAATATTATCATATTTATCATGGTTTAATTATTAATAGCTTAATATCCTTTATAAATATAATACAAAACAAATAAATTAGCAAGAAACAGATTTCTACTTCAATTTAAATAATAATTTTTATTAATATATATATGTACATGTGTGTATATATATATAATTTATTAATGACAACTACTAAAAGAATTAAATTAATAAAATAACATTAATGATGAATGTTTGAGCTAGAATTAATTATTTCTTTATAATAAGCAAAGGTTCCTAGTAATATTGAAGTTTGTAGCTTTATTCAGGTTTTATAAAATATAATTAGATTGTTATAATTATGGACATTATTGTACTACAAAGGAATCTTATAATTGGATCCTAAAAAACATTATAACTAATGATGGATTATATAACTATTATTAATGTACAACATGCTAGTATATCTAAATGTCATTGATCCCGCCATAGAGTATTGAACTTCCAATTTATTTTAGCATCATTTTATTCATTTGCTAGCCTTTGGAAGTATGTTAAGAAGCAATTATTCACGGATCCTAGCGTAGGGTCGATGGATGATATTAATCAAAACACAGGGTTAGGCGTATTATTAAGCTGCTGTCACATGAGTGTAATGAGCATGCCTTTAACTGATCCTTCGAAAGAGAATCTTAATCTTAAGGCCACCCCTTCATACATTTTACATATAATCATCACTTCCATTAAAGCTTTCTCCATTACCTTTTACCAACTCTTTACTTAATTCTAAAAGCTAAACCCTTTTTCTTTTTTTAACAAGCTTCTAATCATTCACAGATTATTCTAATCAATCAATTATTTCACTTTAAAGATGCACATGTTCCTTCCCACTACAAGAAAATCAAAATTAGTAATAAGTTATTTTCTTTTTTATGATTTACAGATGATATATTTTACTTTATTATATTATGAAGTATAAACCTATATAAACTTTATTTTTCAAGTAAGAGTTGTCGAATCATGTTGTAAAGCATGCACTAAGATATTTCACAAGCATTCTTAAGAATTCTAGCATTGTATTGGGAGCAATTTGCGGTATAAAAATTACAAAGACTATTTACTTTGAATTTCAACTATTTTACGTGACTATAAGGAGAGCTTTAAAGGATTGTGTGTACGTTCTTGTCTCAAAGGAGGCTAATTACTTCAGCATTGTTTGGAGTTTCACTTCAACAAGCAGATCATGGACGAATGTTCTTCAATCATCCTTTTATGCAGCTAATTAGATGACTTCTACATGAAAGCAACGTCTATTTAATCACCATAACATTGATGATGATCATACTTGATTACCACCATTGTATTTTTATTCTTTTTTTTTTTGGTTATAAAGTGAATCTTCTATATGTAAATGATTTACTTCATTTATAAAATTCATATTCAAATTAAATTTTATTTTTATGTAGGACTAACAAAATCAAAAGAAATTAATAATATGTGAAATATTAAAATAATTTAAAATAATTTAATAAAATGTAAAAATTAAAAAGCATTATCGAATTTGCTGATGAATTTTTCTACAATACCGATGGATAGTCTCTGGCTAATTAATTTTGAAATTATTGACAGAAATTTATCATTGATAGGTATAAGATGGAATTAGACCAAACTATCATTGATTAATAATAGATTTATGGATGATAAAATAGATTGATATCTTATGATGAATCATGAATAAGCTATTTCCATCATAAATATAAATGGACTTCATTCATTGAGCAACAAAACTCAATCACATCCATTCTTAAATATGAAGAATCTTATAGTGTAAAAATATAGACTAAATTTAATCAATTAAATCAACAAGTATATAATACTTGTATTTAGAATAAAAAATATTTGATGTGTGAATGAAGATAAATGAAAATATAAATATGATTTAAATAATAATTTACGTACTAGTATCCATATTCTTCTATCATGGCGTATAGGGGCAATGATAGCAAATGTTGGCCGTGGTTGCATGCTTGGTTATAATGTCTCCCAATTCATGAATGCTACACACTTCATTATAATTTAGGCAAATTTTTGATTAGTTGCTTTAGGAATGTGGTGGCCCAAGACAGCTCTAGCTACCAATATTATCAAAATCTTGATCACCCAAATGTCTTCATGCTTAGCTTGAATATATGGTATTAATTTAAAGATGGAAAGATAAAAGGGTCCTCTTGATTTATTTCCTCTTTTTTTTTTTTTGGATATTATGAATTTTATGCCATAAAGTATCCATGCTTCTATAATGGTTAGCATGTGTTTGCCCTCTAAACCAAATCTTGAAGGAACCCTCTTCGAATCAATATCTGCCTATCTATAATCTGTTCTAATATCAAGTAGGTCCAATGCCATGTTACTACATTGATAAACACCTTATTAACCTTTCCAACTGTGCATAATCTCATCTGTCAAAAAAAAACCCTTTTCTGGCACTTTTTATTTTCCTTTTCCTTTTCCTAAAAATAAAATTTCTGGGTCTGATTAGGAGGACAGTTACAAGCTGTACCAACCAGCATTTAACTCTTTATGGCCATATTTTTTCCATAAATGAGTTCAATATTTGAAACATTTTTGCATCTCTTTGTAAATGGGTCAATCCCACCTATAGCAATGATTCAAGCAGGGCATTTTGGTTCCCTTACTAGCAACCTCAGTGGAATATATACAGCTTCACTTTAGCCAATGGAATATCTATACGTGTATGTATGGACCAAATCATGCTTCGAACCCACATTCAATGATGGCAACTAGGACACAAATAATTAATTTTTCCTTTTTCAAAATTAAATATTTCCGCTTCTTAACCCTCAAGTCTCGAGAAAAATATATGAACATCTTTATCAACGTGCTATATATTATGATTTAGCATGCTTGTTATTCACTTGTTATTCATATCTTTAACCTTTTAATCGCATTCCTCATTTCTGTTTATAAATTAATCTCAAGTTAAGACATATCGTAAGATAGAAATTAAGTGGCTGAAGAGCTTTGCATGGATTCCATGATGAAAACGACGCCGTCTGAAGCTCATCCTGAGACGATGGATTTTCTATCGCGTACATGGTGCAACTTCGCTATGCAAACCCTCCAACCCGATCAGCTGCCTACTGACAAATCAATCATTCTTCTTGACAACCAGTTGAAGCCATTTGATTGCGAAGTGAAATCTCCGTTTCCAGTAAGTCAATTCCAATTACTTGCATTTTCTCCTCTTATTATTGACCATTTTCAGGTGATTAAGAAGAGAAATGAGTAATGACAAGGAAGAATTTGTTTGCTTTCAGAACATGGAAAAGGGTGTGAAAATGGAGGATGACTTCAAGTCTTTACCACCTTGGAAATCCAATGATGTGAAGGTAACCTTTACATAATTAAGTTTGACATTTGTCATCTAAATGAAGTTCAATATTACTTATTCATCATTTTTCTTGATGGGATTCTAATTATTTGCAGTCATGGATATGGATGCAACAAGCAATGCATCCTGAATTAAATTACAACAGCTGCTTTCGAAAAAAATGGGTACGGAAATTCCATTCTTGTCATGTTTCCACAAGTAGATAATCTAAATGTGCCTAATTCTCTAATTATGTGATTATTGGTTGTACGTAGCTGCCATGGAATATAGCTCCGATAAAGACCATATCGATAAAAAAATGGTTGGAAGAGAGAAAGCAAAAGAGAAAAGAAGAGGAAAGGTTGGAAAGAGCTAAAGTGCATGCAGCCATATCAGTGGCAGGTGTAGCTGCTGCTTTAGCTGCCATTGCTGCAGAGAACACTAAAAAAGATGGTTCTAACAATCCGACCACCACCAAAGACGACGCTGTGGCTTCCGCAGCTGCCTTGGTCGCCGAACAATGTGCACAGGTGGCTGAAGCTATGGGTGCAAAGAAAGAACAGCTCAGCAGCATGATAGGATCCGCCATGAGTGGTACAAGTGCCAGTGACATCCTCACACTCACCGCTTCTGCCGCATCATGTAAATATGTTTTTCTATTATTTATTTCCATTAACAAAATTTCAAGTTTTTGGCTGTTCTAATTTGTTTCAATTTTTTAAAAATAATAAAATGGTTTTTAAAAAACATATGATCTATAGATTCCATCATCAATTTGAATTAGACTATCTGGGTAATTTATATATTTGAATTTATTGATAACTATGGTGTATTTATATCCCGATTTTATTTTATTTTATTTTAAAAATCAAGTTTTAAAATGTTTTTAATTAATTAATTAATTTTTAAAATTACTGATTTTCATAAATCATATTTTAAGAAAACATTTATTTACCTAATTATTTGGAAATTGATCGGAAAAAGTAAAACACCAGTCAATGGCAAACGAGAAGTAACAGACTGGCTATTGGGCTGTATTTTGAACTCATGTTTTGTCTTGGCCCATACAAGAAATGGATTTTTCCAAATCTCCCCAAAAAAAGTTCAACTTTTTTAGACATTTCCATTTTTTTGAAATTTTTAAAAAATATTTACAAAAATAATATTTAAAAGTTTTATATATTTTTACTTTTAGTTGTAAAAACGTTCACTTCAAATTTAACTCTGATGTTATCATAAAATATATAATAAAATCCATTATTTTTATAATTAATTATATAAATAATTTCTTCACATGAATTTTTGAGATTTGATCATTATTTGGAATGATTACATTGATTATTTTTATTTTTATTTTATGATAATATTGAATAATTTTTAAATTTATATTAAAATTTCTTAAAATTATATGCTATATAATTAGTGGGTATAATATGCAATAAGCTATGAAAATCAAATCTAATAAAACATATATATATATATAATTTGAAACTGCTTTATGTTTCATTTCTGTGGAAGTTATCCCACTTAATATGTTTCCTAAATCAGCAAATTGAAGATTTTTGAAGCCGTGACCAGTAAGTTATTATGTTAATACTAAAAATCTATAAACAAAAAGATAGTATGTTTACCATTGTTTGCTTGCTCTTTACTATTTGAAAATGACTTGGAGTAAAAGATACGTAAAATTATTATTATTATTATTATTATTAGCGAGTGTGATTAAACTTTGATGTAGCATTAAGAGGAGCAGCAACTCTTAAAGCAAGGACAGGATTTAAGAAGAAAATAAATGGCAGTACGCCTGTGCTGCCCCTCGAAGACAACACCGACACTGATTTCGACCTGGAGAAATGCCGATCCATCCTCGCCAATGGCATCCATCTTCACGTCGAAACACCTGATGGTACCACATCTCCCTCACTTTCTCCAATTATTTCTAACTTCATATTTTCATTCAAATTGTAATCCAACATTTCAGATATATTACTTTCCCTCATTTAAATTCCATTCAGTTTACTTTATTTTATTGTATAATCATATTCTCTTTTTGCATGTAACAGGGAATTTTCAAGTGAGATCGGTATCTATTTTTATGAATAATCAAGCAAAGGTTAATTTAAATTTTAAAATCTTACTTTACATATATGATATCGATATAATCTTAACATTAAAACCTATCTTTTCTTAACCCATTTAAACAAATCAATATTGCAGATTATTCTAAAATTGAGAAAGCTCAATTTATTGAAAACCAAGAAGGAAAGTAGGTCTTCTTTCACCATGTTTCTTTCACTAATTGTTGACTATTGAAGAGAAGTTATGTGTTAAACAATACATAATTGTAATTAACGATGTAAATGAATGTGGTTACAGGCATTATACAGGACATGCATGCGGAATTATACAAAGATTCAGAAGCAGAAGAAGATGAAACTGAGAATACATGTTACATGATAGTGTTAACAACAAATGAAGGGATAATAAAGCTTGATATGGGAGATGATTATCACAGATACAAGACATGGGCTGCCACCATCAATCACATGCTCATGGTTTCTTCTTCTTTCTCGCATTACCAGCTTCAATTTTACAGAAACTGATGCTCCTCTTTCCTTATCCTTATGTGCTTGATTTCCTTTATTTGCATATCTTCTGCTTTGATTATGTAATTATTATTGTTTTAAGTAACATATTTTACCTTCAATATATACAATAAAATTAATGTCTTTTAAATCGTGATGATGTTAATCTTCATCTTCTCTCTTATAAAGTGTCAAAATAGATCAAAATGATAAAAATTAGATTTAATTTTATCATAAATTTAAATAGTATTTAATTTAATTGAATTCAGTAAATTTTATAAAATTTATTTATAAATCCAAATAAATGCATTTGATTTAGATGAGTTTTAAAATTTTCATGCTAAAATCATGAGAATGTATTTTTAAATGAATTTTCATTATATCAAAAAAACTGTGAAGAATATGGTTTTCTGATTAAAATGAAAAACGCGCCTTTACAATAATATAAATACATGTATTTATATTGTATGCTATACTAAACTATTTGGGCTTTACACTTGAAATCAAATGGCCCACTAAAAGCCTTGAACGGAGCGTGCTTTCTTTATGCGACATCGTATTGACTTGGACCCTTCAGCTGCTTCTATAAACGATGTCGTGTGATGACAACCCTTCAAATGCCCTAACTAGGGTTTTGTTTATCACGTGTCTGCCCATTCAGATCATTTATCCAACCACCCTCTCTTCTGCCGCCTCTGTCTCTTCTCTCACACTTACCCGAGACCCTTTGCTTCCTTAACGAAACTACCATCACCATTATTTGCCTCTAATGATCTACACGACGTCTGTAGTTCTTCA
>CANYBF011613357.1:0-22027 GCA_948192965.1 Dalechampia spathulata | reverse complement strand
GGACATCTGCATTGAATGTAAGAGTTACTATCAAACTGTCGCTTCAAATCTCTAAACTGTTTTCTCTGTGTTTTGATGCAAAGATCATCTTTTGGTTTGTTGTTTTAAAATAAAATTTTTAAATTTCTTCCGCTGCTTATTAACTACACAAACCAACATCATATGCCACGACATATACCATGTTGAATACCAATTCACATATGAATCACTATGCCATGTCATGCATATGACATGCCATTATACATATATATACTATGTCATATCATGCATATGGTATGTCATCCGCTTCACATGTCATGCATATGCCATGTCATTCATCTCACATGTCATACATATGCCATGTCATTATGATATTATTATTATGTCATGCATATGATATGTCATCTTATTATGTCATCACGTCACATGTCATGCATATGCCATGTCATCCAAATGCCATATAGCATTATATGCCATTCTATGTTCAACCGTGCAACGCCAAAACATATGTTGCGCTGTATGCTTACATATATGCTCGTATGCTTGCCTGCTTAGGACAATTAATTCCAACTATAATGGTAAAATAAATTTTGGAAACTCATAAAAATAGATCTCCACCACCCGAACCCAATCTCCGAAGGGTTTAACTAGCACTCATGCTAGTGGGTCAGTTGGACCAATTCAAAACCATCCGGTGGCAACTCCCTTACGACTCTTTCAAGTCTGTATCATTCCTCAAGGTAGCCCCTCAGGAAGAGTGTGCTTTCACTCCAAGTTCAGTCCTCGGTCCGTGAGCATCGTAAGCCTCGCTCTGGGCTCCGACAAAAACTGGCGCTCATAATGGTGACTTCACTAGGGACATCATGGTGAAAGAGTGGTGGCATCTAAGAGTTTCCATATCAATTTTGCCATCATAGTTGGATTAATTATATGCATCACAACACTAGTCCATGTCTACACACACCACCCTGGTCTTGTGTCAAACCGGTGATTGTGGATGAGTGAGTACCTTGGACTACATTCGACTCCTCGAGAAAGCAAATCTACCTTCACCACTCACTGCATCGTACTGATAACCGTTGATGATTCCTAATGGATAGATGTGAGTTATAGTCCTGTATCAATGATTCTATTTGGTTGGATAGGTTATGGACAACATGGCGGGAGACTTTAGCCTATTCTCAAAATCAAACTAAAGCTCATGTAGCAAGCCTAACATCATTCCAAACTAGGACCCTTATTGCATGCTATATGAATCTTTTCCTTATCATGTTAGTGGATTTGCATAGACCTAGCCTATTTGTCTCCCACGTATTACTCTCTGCTAAGAGTTGGAATCCTTTCATGATTCCGTATGGTTGCATAACCTCACGCTTATTCCACGGGCGTACTCTTATCATAACAATATGATCATGCCCGTATTGCTTTGCTAAGAGTCAGAATCCTTTCATGATTCTGTATGGTTACATAACCTCCCGCTTATTCCACAGGTGTACTCTTATCATAAGAATATGATCATGCCTGTATTGCTCTGCTAAGAGTCAGAATCCTTTCATGATTCTGTATGGTTACACAACCTTATGCCCATTCCACGAGTGTACTCTTAGCATAACAATATGATCATGTCTGTATTGCTCTGTTAAGAGTTAGAATCCTTTAATGATTCCATTTTGTTGCACAACCTCATGCCAATTCCATCGGCATTCTCTTATCATTGCAATATGATTAGGATGAAATGTTGTCGGGTTTTTACTATAATCCCTTATATGATCGGGCAACGATCAACCTTTTTTCTTGCCTTATTGAGAGAATCGCACCTCGAGTTCCTAATGTAACTCTGGGCTAGTATCCCACCTAGGAAAAGGAGAACTTAGATTGACCAATTATCACAGAGGTATAAGGGTGGCAGAGAGCGTTGCTGCATAATACGTTTTCGCTAACCGTTTTCATGTTTTCTATCCAAACATGCATACATGCATACTCATTCAATCTTCTAACAGATTTCTTTTTGCAGCCATTATGTTGGATGTTTCCTAACATAGAATATGCATACATCCTATATGATGCATCACGTGCACCCACGCATATGTATCCTATCTCACTTTGTTGCGGCCATGACATCGTATTATTTCGTAGCATAGGTCACACATACATCCTACATGTCACATCACGTGCACCATATATGACTGCATATGCATACTCATGCATCCATGCTAACTCTTTCTATCATGTACAGAACCATGTTAGACTCTTAGCATGCCAGGAACATCGTATCATCATCTGACCTTGCTGCCTCAACCCTGGATGAGGCCACACTTGCTGTAGTTCAGAAACTCATTGATCAATTTGTGGCCAAGCTTTTGAATGATGACTTTAAGATTCTATTGCAACAACAGATCCGGGAGGCTCTTAGTCCTACTAAATTCATCACCCCACCAGCTCCAATGAAGGAAAAGGGGAAGGGTGTCAACCTATATGACATGGAGACCAATGATGATGTCTTGCTCCATATGCATGATGTTCGGAAGTCTGAGACCACTGTATTAGAGCAGAAGATAGAACAACTACATACCATCATGAAGACCAAAGGTATGGGATCTGATATGGACTTTAATGAGTTCTCGGTCTGAGATATCAAGGGACTTGCTGCCAAGTTAAAGCTCCCAGACATTCCCAAGTACAGTGGAGTTGAGGACCCGAAGAACCATTTGAAGACGTACACCATGATGATGAGCACTATAGACTTGTCAGATGATTAGATAGTCTGATTATTCTTCATCTCACTGGAGGGACCAGTGCTAGCTTGGTATCACAGTCTCAACAAGGCGACCATGGCAAAGTGGAAGCCTCTCTGTACTGCATTTTGTAAACAGTACGGGTTCAAATCCTAGTTTGATGTAACCATGATAGATTTGGAAATGGTTAAACAGAAAACCAATGAGTCTTTTATGGATTACTTTAGTTGCTGGATGGATAAAGCTACACTGGTCAGACAGAAGCCATCTGAATCTGACATGATTAACAAGCTTATCATGGGGTCACTACCACTCTACCAAGATAAGCTGTAATATCAGACGTTCCACACTTTCATAGACATTTACTCAATGGGACAACACATTGAGTAGACTGAGGGTAAGAAAAAGGAGCTTTCCTTCCAGAAGCTAAAAACTACCACATACACCCAAACACAACAGAAGCCATACTACATCAACGCCCTACAAACACTAAATCCCATACTCCGAAACACTACCCCATCCCAGAAGTTCTCAAATCTTGGAATGCCACTTTCCAAGGTTTTTTGGTTTCTCCTTAAAGCCAAACTCATCAAACCACTTGAGCCAAACTTTAAAACACCACCCTCAGCCTCGGTGGACACCAAAACTTACTGCCACTATCACCAGCATCACGGCCATAACACTAATGACTGTTGCTCCCTCAGACTAATCATTCAGAATCTCATTGACTCTGGTGAGATCGAAGACCTTGAAAAATCCAAACCATAAACCAAAACAAACCCATTACTTAACTACCATAAAGCCAACCATACCTACATACTCCAATCAAGGTTTCCAGAATCCCTGGTTCTTAACTCCTTTTCTCCCTTCAATAGTGAGGAGATTGCTTGAATACCTGCTATTACCTTTTGCCTTGGTGGTGGATTTGATATTGGTGCCATTGACATATGGTACAATAGCTCAAATGATGAGTCAGCAGCTGCTTGGGATTCCACTAAATCTGAATCATCATAGGATTAGGCTTTAAAGAAGGGTAAGTTAGCCAAGGCTCCAAAGGTAGCTAAGCTAGCACCAAAACCACCTAAGCAGCAGAAAGGGTTAGGTGCTAACAAGATGTCCTCTTGAGTTTGCAATATGACTCACAACGGTAAGGTATTCACTTCATCCAACCTTGGGAAGAAGCCAAAAGCTCTTAAAAAGCCAACCAAGGTTAGACCTACTAGGGATGAGGCTGGTCTAAGCAATGTTCCAGCTCCACAACCAGCTAATCAGGTTTCTCAGCCTGATAATGTAGTTATCAAGCAGCTGAAGAAGATGCAAGCTAATTTTAGCATCTGCGACTTGGTGCTATCCTCCCAGCAATACCGACGGGCCATCGTCAAAGCACTCTCAAGCATGAGAATCTCTCAATCCACTTCTACCTTCAGCACAAAGAGTCAGTTGGTGAATAGGAATTACCATCCAGCATGATCACTTTCTCTGACACGGATCTACTGACCGAGGGAATCCACCACAACAAAGAACTCTTCATTAGGGTGAATGTTATGAACTTCTCCACTCCCTATGTCATAGTGGATGACAGTTCTGGCATTAATGTCTGCCCACTCAAGGTGCTGCCCAAGCTTGGGGTTCAACTTTTAGACTTGAAGCCATGCAAGACTATCATCAAGGCATATGATGAGTCTAAAAGGGAGGTTACTGGTACCTTCATCACCATTGTCACTGTCAAACCGATCAAATCAATGGTGGAGTTCATAGTCCTGGACATTCCAGTGTCATTTGCATTGCTCTTGGGTCATCCGTGGTTCCATCCCCTAGGAGGTGTGCCGTCCACTTTGCATTAGAAAATCAAGTTCCCACACAACGAAGGTATGGTTACTATTGCTGCTGATGATGAGGTTGCTTTAACTTGCATCAGAGAAGATGTCCCTCTAATGATTAGGTTTCAAATTACTACCATCGAAGAACCTGAATCATACTCGTACCAACCGAGTCTCACTGTAGAGAGGATGATACAACTAATGAACTTTATGCCTAGATGGGTTTAGGCCGGTACCAGCAAGGTTTAGTAGAGTTCAACATTCCTACAGCTATATGGGAAGAAAGGTACTACATTGGGTTCAATCCCTACACTTCAGATAAGCCAAAAGAGTGCAAGATGGTTCTCTTCATCCAGAGGGAGACACAACATGACCATGCTCCCAAGTTGCCTAACTTGGAAGATTTCTTCGACCAGTAGTTTGCCATCTTTGGTGATATTTATGACCTATTAGCCTTGACAGTAACCAAGAAAGCCACTGCTGCCTCCTTCACCATCAGCCCTGATGAAGCTTTCTAGATCTTTGGTGATGTTGTTGATCTCACCATTGGCCATCTAGAGCCAGAAATTACTACATTCGCCACACTGGGAGCCAAGCTATAGAACTTGGACATAGAGGTTCTGCTCTTGCCAAAGGTCTACGAACACATAGCCATGCTGGTAGATAGCACTTTTTAGGAATTACTAAATGAGGACATTGATGTCCCAATTTTTAATTTATTTGATGATGATGTAATTCCAAATAAGTATAATGCAATGAAGAACAACTTTGCTTATTCTTGTGATGTGTATTCTGATGGCATTGTGCATGAACATGAGCATTACATGAGCATTTTTGACATTAACGCATCATGCATTGAAAATGTTAACATTAACACAGATGACAAGCCATGTCTGCTCTAAATTGCATCATACTTGACCTCTAAAGAGAGAATAGAAATAATTAGCACACTGAAAAAGCATATAAAAGCCTTTGCTCTAGGCTATGAAGATATGCCGGGTGTCGACAGATCCATTACAGAACACAAAATTCCTACCAAACTGGGGTTCAAGCTAGTTAAGTAAAAACTACGATGCCTCCGATCAGAGTAGGCACAGAAGGTCAAAAAAGATGTCCAAAAGCAGTTGGATGCTAAATTCCTTGAAGTGGTCAACTACCCAGAATGGTTGGCCAATGTGGTTCCGGTTCCCAAGAAAGATGGTAGGGTCAGAGTCTTCGTAGACTATAGGGATCTGAACAAAGCATGCCCAAAGGATGACTTTCCTTTACCTCATATCAATGTACTCATCGATAGTGCAGTTTCTAGTGCTATGTATTCCTTCACTAATGTATTTTCAGGGTACAACCAGATCCTGATGGTAGTTATAGATAAGGTGAAGATAACTTTCATCACAGAATGGGGGACCTATTACTACAATGTCATGCCCTTTGGCTTGAAGAATGCAGGTGCTATCTACTAATGAGCTGTAACAACCTTGTTGCATGATTTAATCCATAAAGAGGTTGAAGTTTATATGAATGACATGATGGTGAAGTCTCCCACCAGAGAAGAGCATCCGGCAGCTCTTGATAGGTTTCTCACATGCGTTGAGAAATATGGACTCAGGTTGAATCCGAAGAAATGCATATTCGGGGTGACATCCGGTAAGCTATTGGGTCATATTGTCAGTCAGAGGGGTATCAAAGTGGATTTTGATAAGGCAAAGTCAATCATTGAGATGCTTATTCCCAGAACTGAGACCAAGGTCAGAGGATTCTTGGGACAGCTCCAATACATTAGCAGATTCATCGCCAAGCTTACTACTATGTGTGAGCCTATCTTCAAGCTTTTGAGGAAGAACCAGCCTATGGTTTAGGATGAGAACTACCCATTTGCATTTGAGAGGGTAAAGCATTACCTCTCCAACCAGTCAATCCTGCAACCACCTCGGCTGGGAAAACCATTACTGCTCTATCTAACCTTAGAAGAGGAGTTAGTGGGTACTATGATAGCTTAGGAGAATGAAACTGGAGTCGAGCATGCTGTCTACTACCTGAGTAAGAAGCTACTACCAACTGAATGTAAATACAACACTGTTGAAAAGCTATGCATGGGTATGGTCTAGGTCACCAAGAAACTCAGGCACTACTTTCAGTCATACCAAGTTCAGGCAATCTCCATGGTTGACCTTATGAAGTACTTGTATGCAGCTCCTTTGCTAGTAGGGAAACTCTCCAGGTGGCTGATCCTATTATCAGAATTTGACATGCAGTACATCACAACCAAAGTGATCAAAGGCAGAGCAATTGCTGAATTCTTAGCATCTAGGCCGATGGATGACTCAGAGACCTTTGAACTGAACTTTCCAGATGAGCACTTGGGGGCAATTGATGTCTAGCAATGGTAACTACACTTTGATAGCGCAGTCAACAGAAGAGGTACAGGTATAGGAGTTATGCTAATCACTCCTGAAGGTGAACTCATTATGCTTTCAAAGCGGCTGAGCTTTCCAGTCACCAATAATATGGCTGAATATGAAGCATGCCTCTTCAGATTAGAAGCATTGCTAATGATCGATGCTAAAGACGTACAGATATTTGGTGATTCCATGTTGGTCATTCACTAATCCACAATTGAGTGGGATGTCAAAGAAGAGAGGCGTAAGCCTTATGCTGAATACATGAAGCTCATGGTTTGCAATTTTAGCTCCTGCCAGTCTATTCACATGCCACGTGAAGAAAATCAGATGGCCGATGCCTTGGCCATACTGGCTTCAGTCTGTGAGCGACCGTAGAGTCAAGTTCAATTTGTATTCATCAAACAGTCAAGGATTCCTTGCTATGAGGGAGAACGGGTTATGACACTAGACCAACCAGATGAGATCCCATAGTATGTAGATATCATGAACTTTCTGAAAACTGGTGCTTATCCAGAAGAAGCCTACAAGACTGATAAGTTGGCCCTACGCAGACTAGCAGCCAACTTTACCTGGCATCAGGGTGTTCTCTATAGAAGAATAGCAGATGGTCTACAACTTCGATGCATATCGGGGAAGGAGATTGAATCAGTCATGGATACGGTACATGCTGGTGTATGTGGGTCCCACATGAATGGATTCACACTTTACAGGAAAATCCTAGACCAAGAATATTTCTGGCTTACCATGGAGATAGACTGCATATAGTTTGTGCGAAGATACCATGAATGCCAGATTCATGGAGATCTGAGTCACCTACCACCAGTCGAATTATAGAATTTGATAATGCCTTGGCCATTCTCAACTTGGGGAATAGACATCATGGGTGAGATTCATCCTAACACATCAAACGGACATCAGTACATACTAGTGGTTATTGACTATTTCTCTAAGTAGGTAGAAGCTAAATCTTACAGTAAACTGGGGGCAAAGCAGGTTGCCAAGTTTATAGAGAAAAATGTCATATGTCGATATGAGGTACTGCATCACTTGGTGTCAGATAATGGAGTACAGTTTTAGGGCCAAGTTGCTGACTTATTGAAAAAGTCTGGGATCGAGCACCATCAATCTTCTCCTTATCACCCTCAAACTAACGGGGTCGTCGAAGTGGCTAATAAAATGATCAAGTACATGTTAGCTAAGATAGTGAGAACTTACAAGAACTGGCATGAGAAGCTACCATTTGCTTTATGGTGTTACAAAACCACTATAAGGATTCCTATGGGTGCCACCCCTTACTCTCCTGTTTATTGGACAAAAGCCATATTGCCAATTGAAGTGGAGCTGAAATTGCTTCATGTCATTCTGGAATCTTAGTTGCCAGAAACTGAGTGGAAAAGGGCTAGGTATGAACAGCTGGTTACTATTGATGAGAAGCAACTGAAGGCCCTCTATCACCTGTAGCTTTACAAGAAGCACATGGTAAATGCATTCAATAGAAAAGTCAAGCCTGTTGCCATAAAAGAGGGTGATTTAGTTCTAAAGCAAGTCAGGCTAGCTATCCATGACCCTCATGGAAAATTCAAACCTAACTGGGAAGGCCCATTCCTAGTTAAAAAGATCCTTTCCAAAGGTGCTGTTCGCATCTCGAATTTGGAAGGCAATGAATTTTTAGAACCTATCAACCTTGACCAGTTGAAGAAGTATTTTATCTAGAGCAGAGGGTAAAAGAAAAATATTTGCTCGATGAATTGAAAATCCACTCAAACGATTCATACAAAAGTTAGAGATCTTGAAGGCAAAAGGAGAGTGTTAAAATAGTCAATCAGAAAATCTCACACGAGGCTGGTCAATAACAGGGGTTAAGTCTGATGCACATCCAAGACTTCTATGTTAATTTTAACATTTTTCCATGTAAATGTTTTAATCTCATTAATGCAAATAGAACACATGTTCATAAACTTAGCCATAAGTAATACAAATCTCAAACACAAAGTGTTATCTTTCTTTATTACATATTATTGCTTAATAATGTCTCATAGTACAGGACTCAGGCATGACACAACACCCATAGCTTGTAATCATCATTTATGGTAGATCCAGCTCCAGGAATCTCCACCAGGACTATCCGGCGACGAGGCCAAGTCCTCTTCATATGCTCCATAAAGCGAGGCACCAGCCTTCCTCCCTCAAACTCTGTCAGTGAAGGTATAGTCTCCCGATGGCCATATTGATGACAGATCCTAGCAAGACTGTAGTGCGTGCAATGCCTGAATCTCGACAGTGGGATACAATCTATATAGGTCATTACAGTCATATGCTGTATGCGCTACCAAGGGCAGGTCTATCGTACCTCGCCGTTGAACATCAACGTCTTTGCCTCACTGAAGGTATAACCTCTTTGCATATGACTATAAGGGAGATATCTCTATGGGTCCCCTGCTGGTGGCGCTAAGATCCCAAGCTTCTCTTGCCAGATCTATAATAAAATAAAAATAAAAGCTTGCTGAGTTGAAAACTTTGCAAAAGGCTGCTCAGGCAAAAATTAGAGTGACCCGCTGAGCTGAAAACCCAAGGGGGCAGTTCAGGTAAAAATTAAGGTCCAAAGTAAGAACAATAACCTGATGAGCTAAAAACCTTACAAAAGGCTACTCATACAAAAATTAAGGCAAAAAACATAGCTTTTCTAAGTTGAAAACCTGTAAAGGCAACTTAAAATCATTACTTGCAATAGAAGCAGACTACCACTGAAATGCTCGAATAGTCCTCGCTTCATTTTATCCAACCTAAGGATCGTCTCTGTAATGATCTTGGGAAAAGGAGTCCGGGCTTGCATTATTTGGTCTACCACAGGCTCAATTAGCAAATCTCCATGACCGGATGGATCGATAAATAGGAATTATGCCAACAATCCAAATCTTGCTATTCTCAACCATGAGAAAGTGTTTACAGACTTTTGGCCACATGGCCAGAAAATAGCAGCAAGATCTACATGGCCATCTGCAGTCAAAAGCGACCTCGTCTCAATCGGGCTAATATCGATAGCCCTAATCAGATATGGGAATGCCTCTTTAATAGGCACTGACACTGTTAGCATCATCGTCATGCTACAAGAAACGCTGAGGATAGCAACAAACTCCTCATACAGTGGGCACAACTCAACGTGTCTAAACCAAAAAACATGGGTCACTGGGTCCCAGAATTGTGCAGCAGCATGTAAGAAGGCATTATTGATCGAGAGTTGCTGAAGTATCCTCAAGTACTGGAGCCTGAGCCCGCTTAATCGACTCCATTCATCATTGCCCTAACGGCGAGAAATAGCACGAAAAGCAGATAGTGATTGCTGAGTCATTGTATATCTACTTTCTGCATAGAAAAGCAAATGAATTATGTTTTGGTGGCAATAATACATAAGGCATGAGATATTTATAACAGTAAACAACTTTGGATTCCATTAATAAATCCAAAAGATACACAGTTCAAGCTTTTAGCTGTTTTCAAAGCTGTACACCACAACCCTAGTGTACTAGGCCCATATGCCAAACTGTAACACACTATCTTATTATTCTAATACATAAACTACAGAGTTCTGACATCATGCATGTGGGGATCAGAAACCATGTCTTCTCTAAGCATCATCTTCACCGGAGTGGTCATCATCAAGGCTGGGACTATCTAGAACCTCGATGTTGTAATGCTCCAGATGCGCTGTCAGCCAAGCGATCTCTCATCCCATCTACTCTGTCATCTGAGTGTAGTGGTCTCACTCCTCTTGCTCCAACTGCTTGCTTGTCTGCAAACATAAGCATATAGGCATATAAGTCATGCATTCATCCATTTCCATGCACTCGCATTTATAACAGGTACTCACCTAAACAGTCAGCATCTCAGAGGTATGATAGCGGTGCAACCCTGTCAAAAGTCTCGAGGCATTAGCCATGGCATCCCTAGGTACCTGCATAGGTCAAATGCATGTAAGACCACTAAATTCAGAGCAAATACAAAACACATGTACTCATATGGGTGGTGTTTGATGGATAAAACTCTATCTCACCCCTTGCTAGCACCAGAAAGGATGTTTCGTATGGACAACCAGTCTCTTCATACGTATAGATCAAAGGGTTTTGCGGCCATATCAGCTGACCTTCCATAAAGTTTACTAGACGCTCATATTTTGAGGGTACTTTTGGAGTATCAGACATCAATCTTGGAGGAGTTGCACCACCATGAGCCTTATGAGATCTTTTCAAGACACCGCTACCCCGAGAACTACCAATAGCAAATGAACCACGACGTCCACCTTGACCTCTATGAATATCAGATCTGACTCCAGTCCTACTGGCTCTGTCACGCTGACCTATGCATGTGGAAAGCTCCATATGCCCCAATAACCTCAATTGAATGAAAGTAGGGTAGTCCACTGGTGAATCCGATAAACACTCTTATCTAGGGATGCTAATCAACCCAGTAATCACCTCTGGGTCAGTATCGGTACAAGATGCCCAGAACATCACATGTGGTGGTGTAGCAGGCTCTACATGGCTCTCTAGCCCTAGCTACCAGTCAATCACACACTCCTCCAAATAAAAGAGTCTACCCTCGAGACTCTCCAACAACATATGATGCTCATCCTTGCATGCTGAGCTAGTCAAATATTCTGGCCTCGGATACATATTGCTCCAGGGAGAGAGACGCACCTATTTCAATAATGATGACAAATCAGACACCTACTCAGGTACTTCTCAAACCAATTCAATACAATTTAATGCTAATTAAATTGTTTCTTCTTACCTGGTCCCAGGTCAAGTCATTGAGATACTTTCTCAACTTATCCATCGTATAGTCAAGCCTTCACCTCGATACACTCCACGCCTGCATGCGCGGGAAACCAAGCGGTAGCCCATGTGGAATCTCCAGTTCTGGCAGTAGTCCAAACTTGTATGCCATGATCTATAAGATCAATATACACAGTCAGCAAGACTCGAGCGAATATCATAATTAAAATCAACAAAATTTTGCTTACCTCTACAACTTACCAGCAGCCAATAAAATGATCTCTGTACTGCCTACTGTAGAGTTCTAATACTTGCATCAGATAGGCTAGACCAGTGCTACCCCAATCAAATCTCCCGCTAATACTCAGATCAAAAAGAGCCCACAGCATAGATATATGGATATTATTCCTAGTATCGTTAAACAGAGTACATCTCAGCACATATAGCAAAAAGCTGCGGGTATACTGATCTACAGAGATTGTCCGACCAAGTGTCTCTGCCAACACTGCTTCCCTGAGACAGTCGTATGATATGCTATGTCTGCCCCTAACAAATCAAAGCTCATACCATACACCCAACATGGCGATGTCAATCTAACATCAAATTGTATAGGTAGTCCTGCACACTCCAGCCCCGTGATTCCAGTAAAAATCCAAGGGGTAATTACCATTTCTCCTACTGGTAGATGCAACGTGTGTATGGAATCCATCCACTGCTCAATCATGGCCATAATGATAAACCAGTTGTATCTCTTCTCTACACTAATAAAACAAGAGATATATGGACCAAAGAAACTCTGGTCCACGTTGAGGCAGATGGTTGATCACCCTGATCGAGCAGATGGTCACCTTTGGTTCTGCAGCTGAACCACCTGATCCAACAGAGATCACAGAATCAAGCTTTTGATTCTTAAACCCTAGCCATAAGCATCTGAATGCCAACTTCAGATGATTAAACTCATAAGAAAGCCATTGGTCTCGTAGTGACCACCGGTCAGCCTTGGTCGGATAGCCTGAACGTCGGGCCCCTAGTGACAGAACTGGGATTTTCACTGGTCAAAATCGTCAACCAGAAAGTGTCAAAGACCCAGTAAAGGATCCCAAATGCCATTTTAGAGATATTTGACATTTATTTGATGGCACGAGCATTGACCTAGCAGACGGTCATCCAGGTCCAACAGTTGACCACTTGATCCAGTAGTGATCACAGAACCAAGCCTTTGGTTCCTAAATCCTAGTAGTTGGCATCTACATGCTGATTATAGATGATTTTAAGCTTTGCAACAAAGCCATCGGTCTTGCAGTAGACCTATGATTAGCCTTGATCATTCTAGCCTGAGCATGGTAGAATTGGGATGTAAGCCTCAGCATGAGCAATAGATCAACATTGATCATCTAGCATAAGCATCAGGCTCCCAGTGATAGAACTTGATTGTAAGACTCAATACAAGCATTCTAAAAGCCTCAATGTGAGCACACTGCAAGTCTCAGTATAAGCATCAGGCCTCGACACGAACATTGGTCAGGTACCTTCCTTACTTTCTGTGAAAAGTCATGTTATGGTCAGATCTCATTTTGATGACTTACGCTAGTGTCCCCTCAAAATGGTCCAAATCAGGGGGCAAACTGTTGACCCTGACTTTTCACCCACCTGCGGTTTCGGGTTCTTGTTGATTCAGCTTGGTACAGGTCCCCAATATCGACCCCAATAGTGCATATATGCCATTTTGGCTTTCTCTGAGTGTTCTGGGTGTATAGAGAACATTACAGTTGGTGGGGCCCACTATCCTTTTTAGCCTTCTCTGTGTATTTTGTGCCTGCAGAATACATTAGACTATGCCCATCAAAGGCAAAACACATAGCATGCAAAATGCTACACTTTGGGCATGTAGCACTTTATGCTCGAAATGAGGCATATAGTGGAACCACCACCCGGGGCTCACCTAGCAAGAGCCGAAGCTACACAATGCCTCAAAATGTCAAGTGCATCTCTGATGACATATGGCACGCATCATATTTTGCTTGTACAAGCTTGTGCGCATTGCATGAAAATGCTATATGTGTAGCATATAGCACTATATGCTACACATGTAGCAAAAATAAGACACATGTAGCATATAGGCCCTATATTTCAAAGAAAATGCTAATTTTCTCCTGTTTTACTCCAATTTTTTGCCTGATCTAGTTTTTCCAACAACATTAGAAGCCCCTTTATGCCTTTAGTGTTCTGGATTTACCACATATTCTTCATATCTACATAATTTGAGCCTTAAAATTATTTTACTTGAGTTGGATGCAAATCCACAAAGTGAAAACTCATTTTCAGGCTCTGATCTGCCTAGATCAGGGTTAGATCTCGGGTTTTCAATGAAAAATCTCTGTTTTCCTATATTTAGGTCATATATGTGGTGCATATAGGCATATATGCAGCGCATATAGGCCCCCAGTTTCATAGAAAATCTCATTTTTTGCCTGTTTCGCTTCGGATCTGATTTTTCTAGCAACATTAGAGGCTTTTCCATGCCTTTGGTGTTCTAGATCTATCAAATATTGTCTAGATCTAATTGATTTTAGCCTTAAAATTAATTAATGAAGTTAATTACACAATTACTTGTTTGCATTGCAAAACAGAGGCTGATTCGTGCTCAAAATGAGGTACTACCTTCATTAAACTTGCATATTTTGGTCTGTAGATCATTTTTGTACTGACAAACTTGATTTTCTTACAGATTGACATGCTATGTGCACCACACATAGTCTATGTGTGGTGTACATGGACCTAGATACGGCACATGTTCTTTAGAAAATTTCCTGAAAAATTACATTTTCGCTTGTTTTCAAAACCGATTTGATTTTTCTAGTAACATTTGATACTTCACAGTAGCTCAAATGTACTGGATCTATCATAAATTAATTATATTTAATTAATTTTGACCTCAAATTCGATTTTCTATGATTAAATGCTGACTTAACTTGTTAAAAATGTGATTTGTGAAAGGATTGGATTCAAATTGGTTTAGTGGCTATCTCCAATTGCTCCAAGTGATGCTAGCACTCCCATTTGATTTTCCATGATCAAAAAGAAATAATTTTGCCTAAAATTATTTTTATTTTTATTAATTTTCATAATCTGACTCGTGTAAATTCGCATGATTATTGCCAAATAATTGCTGGATTTTGACTCTTGGTTCATGCTTTCATATAGCATTGGACTAGTCAAATAAATCCTAAATTTATTTGCTACTAATGAATTTATTTGTGTTTATTTTGCATATTTCCATTCGTGCATTTTTGGCTCATGCTACCCAAGGCAAAATAGTACCCAAAGAGGAGTGGGTGTTACTTAACATCCCAAAAATGATGTATGCATGGATACTTTTGTAATAGAATAGGATTATTATTGGTCTGTAATATCTAATCCCCTAAAATCTCGTGTGTATCCTTATTTCCTCGATCCATTTCACCGGCCTTTCTGTATTCTTTTATTTCATGAATGGTTTATTATATTTGCTAAAATATGTATGCCATATCATGTTACATGCCATGTCAGATGCCACATCACACACTTCTATGCCATGTCATGCATATGTCATGCCATAACATAATTATCTTGTATGCCAATACAATGCAAATACGCCAACCATCCAATAACACGCAAATTTCCATGCTACATACCATTATGCCATTATGTCATGCCATGTCACATGCCATATTGTATGACACGACATATACCATGTTGAATACCAATTCACATACGCATCACTATGCCATATCATGCATATGCCATGCCATTACACATATATATACTATGTCATATCATGCATATGGTCTATCATTCGCTTCATATGTCATGCATATGTCATGTCATTCACTTCATATGTCATGCATATGCCATGTCATTCATCTCACATATCATACATATGCCATGTTATTATGATATTATTATTATGTCATGCATATGATATGTCATCTTATTATGTCATCATATCACATGTCATGCATATGCCATATCATCCAAATGCCATATAGCATTATATGCCATTCTACGTGCAACCATGCAATGCCAAAACACATGTCGTGCTATGTGCTTACATATACGCTCATATGCTTGCCTACTTAGGATAATTAATTCCAACTATAATGGTAAAATTGATTTTGGAAACTCATAGAAATAGATCTCCACCACCCAAACCCAATCTCTGAAGGGTTTAACTAGCACTCATGCTATGGGTTGGTTGGATCAATCCGGAACCTTCTAGTGGCGACTCCCTTGCGACTCTTTTGAGTCCATATCATTCCTTGAGGTAGCCCCTCAGGAAGACTACACTTTTGCTCCAAGTGCGGTCCTCGATCCATGAGCATCGTAAGCCTCGCTCTTGGCTCCGACAGAAACCGGCGCTCACAATAACCTTATTATCTCAAGTCTTAAAGATACTCACTCTACTGATATGAGTGAGATATGTTTCACAAACATAGATTAATCATCCATATGAAATCTCACTAGCAAGGTCTCTAATGAGTCAGTCACAAATTGCTCATCCACATGTTCACTTTAGACAACTCTTGTCATGATGAATGAGAATCATACTAAAAGGAAGTACAACATGTGCTGATCTAAACCATATTAATAATATCCATTCTTATTAATACATTGATCAGGGATAATTTAGATATTGAACATTTGCATATGATAAGAATCTCATTTCATAAACTATTTATGAATTCCTTTGCATTATTCCAATATCTTGGAATTCATTATTTAGTTAATAATCATTCAAGCAAACTGAACAATGAATGATGCTTTTTATGGGTAAAATCATTCAATATTAAATTACAATAAAACATGATGTTCTAGAGCATACACTAACAAAAACAACATGCTTTGAAAATATCACCTTTTGTTCCAAAGGAAGATAGAAGTAATATCTTATGATTTCCCTAGGATATCCCAAAAATAACATTTGTCAGACTTCACCTCAAGCTTGTCTAACATTATCCTCTTAACATAAGAAGGACAACCTCATACCTTCAAATAAGATAAGATAGGTTTCTTGTTATACCACATCTCATATGGTGTAACCTCAACTGATTTAGATGGAACTCTATTCAAAACATGAATAACAGTCTCCAGTGCATAGCCTCAAAATGGTTTGGGTAATCCTACAAGGCTCATCATGGACCGAAACATAAATTTCAATTCCTCCTTTCTGATTCACCATTATATTGAGGTGTATAAAGAGGTGCCTACTAAGATAGAATCCCATTATCTCTAAGATATTCAATAAACTCTTGGCTTAGGTATTCATTAGCTCAATCAGATCAAAGAGTTTTAATAGTCTTACCAAGTTGTTACTCTGCTTTATTTCTAAATTCTTTGAACTTTTCGAAGGCTTCATATTTGTGTTTCATTAAGTACAAACATCCACATCTTGAATAGTCATCTACGAATATGATTAAGTAGCTGTATTCACCTCTAGCATGTATGGACATAGGACCATATACATCTAAATGTATGAGTTCTAGTACCTCTTTAGCTCTTTTACCTTTTCCTTTAAAAGATGATTTTATCATTTAGCCTAATAAACAAGATTCACATGTTTCATAAGATTCATAATCAAATAAACCCAAGTTGCATAGTTTATGCAACTTAGATATGCGAGTGTTATTTATATGGTAAAGACAACAATGCCATAGAAATAGTGGATCAAGAGTATCAATTTTGATTCTATTAGTTTGAACATTGCAAATGAGGTCTGAGTTATTCAGTATATATATTCCATTCTCAACATTTGCATAATAGTAGAACATACCATCCTTAAACATTGAACAACCAGTATCATTAATGGAAAAATTAAATTGTTGTTCAACAAGACAAGATACTGAAAGAAGGTTCTTATTTAAACTTGGAACAAAATAACAATCATTGAGTTCTAGTTTTAAACCAGAAGCTAAGTGCAAAATATAGGTTCCTCTTTTTTATATAGCAACTTGAGCTCCATTAGCAACCCTGATATCTACATCATTCTTACATAGCCTCCTCCAGCTTACCAACCCCTGCAAATCATAACAAATGTGAGATGCATAGCTAGTATCCAATACCTAACTCTTGTTATTGGAAACAACATTAGAGTTAACCTTAATCATAAATATACTTTAAAAAGAAGCACAGTTCTTCTTTACCAGCTCCAGGTATTCCTTGCAGTTTCTCTTCTAATGCCCTTCCTTATTGTAATGGAAGCAAAATACCTTCTTGCACACATACATGCACATATACAGAGATACATCTAAACATACATGCATCCATACACAGGTGCATGCACACATAGTTACATATATTGATACATATACATTCTTATATAAATACTTATGTATATACATACATACATACATACATACATTTATACATACATCCATACATATACATATTTGCATACAAATATACATATACAGACATATATAAATCCATGCATGCATATGTACATACATACATACATACATACATACATGCATACATACATACATATATATATACAGAGATACATATATACATACCTGCATACATACACATATTCACGCATGAACTAATATACATCCATACATATACATCCATATAAATGAACATGCATTCAATAATGTTTACATGCTTACATGTGTGCATCCATACATACATACATACATATATACATCTATACAAACATACATACATCTATACATACATACATACACATATACATACATATATACATACATACATGCATGTATACATACATACATACATGCATGCATGCATACGAACATATTTATAGACACACATTCATACATGCAAACATATATTCATACATACATACCTACATACATACATACATGCATGCATGCATATATATAAAGATACATTTGTATGCACAAATACTTACATACATCCATACATGTACATCCTTATATACATACATAGATACCGATACATATATACATACATACTTAAATACATACAACCATACATATACATACTTACATACATATATACATATACATACTTACATACATGGATACATACATACATACATACATAGCTACATACATAGATATAAACATACATACATGCATGCATATGTACATGCACATATACAGAGATACATCTATATATACATCCATCCATACACATGTACATACATATATACTTACATACATCCATACATATACATTCTTACATACATATATAGATATATACATACTTACTTACATACATATATCTATACATATACACATTTGCATACATACATACATATATATACATACATAGATACATACATCTATCCATCCATCCATCCATCCATCCATGTATTTATACATCCATACATATATATATCCATGCATACATACATACATACTTACATGCACATGTATAGAGACACATCTATACATATACATTCACATATACAAACATGCATACAATCATGCTTACATGCATGCATCCATACATATATACATCCATCCATCCATCCATCCATCCATACATACATACATGCATGCATGCATACATATATAAATACATAAATAGATACATACATACATCCATACATGCATATATACATTTATACATGCATACATACATGCATACATACATATATACATCTATACATCTATACATACATACATGGATGCACACCTTCTTACATACATACATACATCTATACATGTACATAAACATACATGCATATATGTATGCATAAATGCACACATGCATACATACATGCACACAAAAATGCATACATGGATACATATACACATACATACATACATCTATACATCAATCCATACATGCATACATGCATTCATTCATATACACATGCATAAATAGATGCTTACATGCATATACATACACATGCACACATGCATACATACATGCACCTATACGTACCTACATACATTCATACATATATGAACATACACATACATATATGCATAGGTATATAAATACATTCACACATACATCTAAACATGCACTCATGCATTCATACATTTATACATACATACATCCAAGCATACATGTAACATCTGTAAATAGGGGCTAGAAGAATGAGTTTGAGAATGCCTAAGTAAGAAACCAATTGATATAATAATAATATGCAAATCTAGATGTTAGTATGGGCACATCAAATGTTAGAGGTATTGGTACAAGCATACCAATATAGTACGGGTGTACCAAGCATTCGACCTATTTTTGAAATGTTGCCAAAGCTGAGGTACGGGCGTACCAATGTATGGTATAACTACACTGAGCTCTTAGCATAGTTATTGAATTTATGTTTTTAAAATGGTATGGGCATACCAATATCTGTACAGTCATACACATATTAAAATTCCCTTTTATTTGGCTTAAAACCAATAGAAACAGTAAATGGAAAAAGGGCAAAATGAAAGGGGGAAGAAAGAAACTCATACCAAGTATGTTCTAGGCCATTTTTCATGATTTCTTTTTGAGAAATTCATAGAAATAGATGTAATTTATGATTCATTATCATTTGATCTAAGTTTTACCTTGAATCAATAGTGGATTAAGTATTGGAAGTAAAAAGGGGAATTAAGGATTTATGAGATTTAGTAAGTTAAGGTTATTTTGAGTTGAATTATTGATAAAATAACGTATTTATGTAATGAATCTGATATTGGTTAATTAAAACACTTGTTGAGCAGTGGAAGGTGAATTTTAAAATTTTCAAAGCAAGTATTTTATAGATCTTTGCAACCCCATGTAATAACACATCACATAAGAGAAAAATTAAGAAGGAGGATGTGTAAAGCTTACATTAATGCTAATCTCCTTCTTTCTTGATCACCAGAAAAGTTGTAGCAAACTTTTCAATTCCCAAGTGTAGAGGATCTCCAAACTATCCACACAAGTAAAGAGATAAAGTTAGTAATCCAGATTACAAAATTAAATTATATAGAGACTAGTAAAACGATCTAGAAAGGAGAGTAGAAAGGATGTTTGATTCGCTTCTTCTAAGTGAATCTCCTTCTTCTTCTTCTCGTGTTCATTTAGCTTCAGTTTTTCTTGAAAGAAAAAGGCTGCCGTGTTTTTCTAGAAGCAATCATCATATAATTGTATTCTCTATTAAATAATAAAAGCCCTAAACCTAATGTAACCCTAACTAGGTTTAAGGTTACTTAGGTAATTTTGGTATAACATATTATTAAAATTGGGCTTTTATTTCTTTAATAATATAATACTTATTCATCTCATATGAATAAGTATTATAACAATTATATTGGGTTTAAGTTAATGCAAGCCCATATGGGCCATGTGACACTCACATTGGGCCTAAGTCCATTTAAGCCCGTATAAGGCATGCATTCCACCATACCAACTTAAATCACTTGTATCTTGAGTTATACTCATTAGAATTAAGTGATATTGGTATCAAATCAAAGCTCTTTTCATTTTCTATCAAATAAACATATAAAATATAGGTTATCTCATAATACTATTTCATTAACATCCATTCTAAGTTCTTGATCTCTTAACTTTTAGTGTACGAGCTTTTGGGTTCCTGACAAGTTGGCAACATATAAATTCATATATAAATCAAGAGCGGTGTATAGTCACACAACATGACTACCTAAAATGTCAAGAAGTCATAAGTTTGACTACAACCCTTCCATGTCAGATCCCATGCAATAAACTCCTTTCACCATCCACTATCTCATTTAGGTTTAAGTATGGATTAACGTCAACTCAATGCATAATCAAGTGTGTTAGATCATACCCTAAATTGATGTTTCATGTTCTATAATCTTTATTCCCAAAATGTCCTTATGAACTCATTCATCAATGGATATTCCACTCTGGCCAGAGATTCTATGAATTAAGATGTAACATGAAGCAATAAGATAAAACCCCTACAATTAATCTGGGGTGGTGAATTCTTTATTGATAAACAAATACCTTCAACTACATCACATTATATCCAATCTCTAAGTTATGAATGCCTTCTATGGAGGAATTAAACATAGGAGTCAAAACATAATGATCAATAATTAAAATAACCTTGTTACCTCAAGTCTTAAGGATACTTGCACTACTGATATGAGTGAGATATATTTCACAGACATAGATTAATCATGCATATGAAATCTCACTGGTAAGGTCTCCAATGAGTCAGTCCCCTATTGCCCATCCATATGTTCACTTTAGACAACTCATGTCATGATGAATGAGAATCATCCCCTAAGGAAGTCAAACATGTGCTGATCTTAACCGCATTAATAATATCCATTCTTATTAATACATTGATCAAGGTAGATTTAGATATTGAACATTTG
>CANYBF011613040.1:0-11536 GCA_948192965.1 Dalechampia spathulata | reverse complement strand
AGCCGTCAGAAAACCCTAATCCCGCCTCTCTAAGTGCTAACCCCCGTCAGAATGGAGTTCCTAAGCTTTTAAATTTGCTGCCCCGGAGACATACGTGATCGCGTATGTCAACATATGCTAAACCCTAAAACATACGCGATCGCGTATGTCCACATATGCTAAACCCTAAAAACATACGCGATCGCGTATGTTTGTACATATGCGTTGGGGCTAAAACATACGCGGTGCGTGTCATCCTAAAATGGGCCAGAGTTGGCCCAGAACGGTCCGAAATGATCTGAATCAGTTTGGAATGGCCCAAGACCAACCCAAAATGGTCCAAAATCATCCCGAACCAGATCTGAGTCAAGCCGGTCCAAAATTAGGGTGCGACAACATCATGGATAAAATACCACATTTAATATAACTATAAACTATAGATATGTAACTCATACATTGCTTTCTTATACTATATATGATTATGGTATAGTAATAATCTTTCTTCATAAGCCATTATACATATTTCATATCTTTTGATCTTTTATAAAGAAAGAGCATAAACATCATATAATATCTATGTCTCTGTGATAATTTATCTATTGACTTCATTTAATAGGTTGTCATATTATATACCATTAGATAAAACTTCTATAAACATGATGCTTTAATGATCAACCTTATTAAATAGGTCTTAATATCATATAGTGTAAAATATACTCTTTGGCATTCACTTTTAATTTAACATTGATTATTCATGTTCATCATATAGTAAAAATATCATATGAAACATGTGACTACATATTAATACCAAGGTAAGTTAATAACTTACCCATCCATCCACTAATAATGAATCAGCTAATAAATAGCACAAACCTATTTCCATTGTATCCATAATGAAATAATGCTACCTTTGTCCCTTTAGTGATGCCTATGGCAATATTATCATTCAACCATTTAAGAATAAGATCTATAACACCATCAAAGCATTTAACCATATCAAGATATCATACTTTTATTTCATAAAAATGAATCATGTAACCTATAGCATTCATATGTGTATTCTTGCATTTCATTCATATTAAGTTCGTATAAGTCAACTAAGGTCATTTACACTCTTCTCACATCTTTAGATATCATCTAACATGTTCAATGTAATGTATAATCTATAAACTTTAACAAATGATCCATTAGTCATTCACATTATCCAAGTAACTTAGCACCTTTATTCATTCACATCTATTTATAAGATATAGCCATAGTTTCATTTTAATATATATTGAACATGTAAGTGTGAATTCATCTCATATTATTCCACATTTCACTTATAATGGTTATATTAGTATTTTAGCCATTCCTGGTGTATTAGTCAATATCGCTTACATGAATGTATATTAGTACTATTAGTTTCCTTTTGATAATAATATACACCACTAATCTCATACATGCCTCAACTTACTCATATGTTCATGTTCAAGTACCCATATTAGTTATATTTTGACATGATAACATGTAAGGCATATATCTTGATCTATTGGTTATGTATAAACAACTTAGTATACATATTTTGAACATAATGCATTAAGGTCATTATATACCTTCAAGGATGTATACATATGTATAAGATAGGGCAATGAGGTTTAAGCATGCATAGCTTTAAGTTTGAAAGCTAGGAACATGTATTCATCAAGGTGTCAAACATACAAGGTATGCTACTATTCAAGCATTTACATAATTTATCTTAACAACTTTACCACATAACTCCATCATTATACTTCATATGTACTCTTATTCAAGTATCTAACCTGCAAAGCCATATTTAATCACGTGTTAACAAGACAAGGCATCATTTTGTATACTCGTTACCACTTAAAAAATCATTTTCTAGAGTTGTACTCGACCTAAGTATCATCACACTCGGGTCGAGTTCATTGCTGCCAATTTTACTATCACCATCAGTTTAATTTTAGAGTTACACTCGACCTGAGTATAACTATACTTGACCTGAGTACACTGCTACCTTTATGGTTCTTATTATTTTTCTTTTCCAGTAGTATACTTGATTCGAGTGGACCTATACTCGACTCGAGTTTGTTACTATCTTTATAGGTCTCTTTTTCTTAAGATCTAACTCGACTCGAGTTGAACCATGCTTGACTCGAGTTTATTGCTGCCTATATGGGTCATGTTTCCAGCATTCAACTCAACTCGAGTATATTACTGCCTCCATTTTTTAAGTACCCAAAACACCTCTAATGCTTCCTAACCCATTATCATAACCAAATCATCTTCAAATCACCTCTAAAACTTACTCAAAACATCAATTTAACATAAATTAAAGTTCAATCATCAATCAAAATAGAAATTCATTTAATTATACATAATATCAAATCCAACACTTCAACTTCCTAATTCTTTCATCTTTTAATCCAATTCCTCCATTTATACCCAATCACCACAAATCTTATAAAAAGTCACATCTTTAAGAAGCATGTAAGAAGACATAAAGAAGAAGAAGACATATATAAAGCTAATATAATATAAAAGAGGTATAGAAGTTGAAACTTACTTATGATCTTACCTTGGATGTTAATTTCTTTGAAGTTAGAAGGGAAAGAGAGGGAGAAGAAAAAACTGTATGATTTGGGAGGAAGAAATAAAACCTAACTTACTTCCTCTTTGTCACACCTGCATTTGACACCCTAGAAGTTTTGGTCTTTCTGCGTGTGAGTGCTCGGATGTATACGTGTATATGGACATGTATTGGTACGAATGCATGCATATGTGTGGTGTATTTATGCTCACGTATGCATCGTGATGATGTGTTGCTATGTATATTTGTATGTATGAGAGGTGTGTGAATGATTGCATGCATGTTTTATATGTGTTTCAGTATTTTAGATGGCATGGGAGTGTATGAGAGGAGCTAGAAGGGGAGAATGGTTGGTGGTACGGGCGCACGAGGATCCATACGGGCGTACCGAATAAGGCAGCTGAGGGGTTTCGGTTCTTGAAGGCCATACAGGCGTACCAGTCGATGGTCTAACCATACGCATATTTGTAAGAAATTGGGTTTGTCAGGTAGATTGGGGCCGTAAGGGCGTACCAAATGTGGTAGGCCGTACCGAAGCTCGCAAGATTTTGATTTGTCAGGTTTTTTAGGTTGGTACAGGCATACAAAGACTGGTATGGCCATACGCGACTTAATTTGAGCTTTTTAACAGATAAGAATTAAGGCTTTCTTAATGGTTCTTTCACTTAAAACACCCTAAACCCTAAGAAAACACCTGGGAAGGAGTTTTTAGGCAACGAGAAGGGGTGAGAGCTTGAAGTCGAGGCTAGAGCTTACGAGAGATGGGATTACGAGCTTGTGATAGAGGTCTTCTTGCTACAGGTTTGTGCTAGACTATCCTATTTATTATGCCTGTGATATGTTAGGGGGTTGTGTTAGCCTTTTTTCTTGCTTCTAAGCCAAATATGGCTATGGAACTGATGCTCGGGGATCAAATCCCCTATGTTTGTGTTTGTATGTGCTTGTCGGATGGTTTTTGGGTTTTGAGAGGGAACGTATCATGTGTTTATTGGTTCCGGGAAGGAACGTTTCTTGTGATTATTGATGATTGGCTTTAGGATTGCCTTGTGGCTTGTTCATGCATCATGTCATTGAATTACTGTTCATTAGCATGGCATAACATGGTGACGGGGAGAAATAAGGGTGGCTAGGAATGAGAGGTACCGGCTACTAGAGGTACTGAATGATATGTCAAGGATGAGATGTCCCTACAGGTACGAGATGTACCGATATCAATTAATATGGTGAAGGGAGTGAGATGCTCCTACAGGTGTGATAAGTGCTGGTATTAATTGATATGACAACGGAATGAGATGTTCCGGAAAAGAGTGCGAGAGGCACTAAAACGAGGGCGAGTGCATGATATGATGGTAGATGGAACATTCATGATTGTGTGATGCATCGTGAATCATTGTTGGCAAAGATTTCCAGTATTGCCTGTGATACTGTTGATTGGCTGTGTACTATGTGTGCTGAATAGATTGGTGAGTATGTGATTGGTGAGTATACGTTTGTTTATATGTATGACGTGTTATATGTTCCTAGCACCACTGAGATTATTCTCAACATTTATCATTTGATGAACGAAGGTCCGAGTGCAGAGGGTGAGCGCCGGGACTAGAGTTACAGCAGCTGGTTCGTGTCTTAGCCTTCTGATAGAGAACCCGGACTACTAGACAGACTCCTGCGGCTTGTATATTGTGCATAGTCCTTTTATAGTTGTATTTGGTAGTATACTAAATGTATTGTATAAGAATTCATTAATGTAAAGAGGTTTTGTTATTATTTGTGTAACCTTTATGTTTGTTGGATTCTTATATGATCGTTAGAGTTAAAATCCCTTGTGGTATAATTATTGATTTCCTGAGACGGGAAAGCAATGGTTATGTTACGGGATCATGTCGTCACCTCGTGGGTTTTGGATCAGAGTGTGACACTCTTTAATAAGATAAATCTCATTTTATTATTATTATTATTATTATTATTATTATTATTATTATTATTATTATTATTATTATTATTATTATTTATCATTATCACTTAAGTTAGGAAGGGTTCAATAATATATGGGCATATGGCAATCTTATATTCTCTCGTACATAATCTTATTTCCTCTCCTCCTTATCAATTATAACATCATTCTTACATCATATTACATACAATTCTTATATAATATTCCACTTACACTCATTTAAGATAATATGAACACAAATCCTACATAATTTTTAATTTCCAAGTATACCCTTAATGATTCATGTAATCCCTTTTATATCCTAGCTTACCATTTAACCCACTATTATTTCTCACTTTACTTACCCATCTTAAACTATAATTTATCATATAGTGATATCACTGTTCGTCCATAGCATTCAATAAAAGTATAATCAATTTGCACCTTTAATGCATATTTGCTTCTTTACTCATTTCTTTTCTTTGTTTTCACTTCTTTCTCTATCAATTTCATTCTATATGGCATTCCTTTATCCATAGGACATTTCATTTTCCATACCTTATATCAAAACATCTATGCCTTACATCTCACTCATGCATTTCATGTATGAAGCAAGCTGTCATTATAACATATGCAGAACATGCCTATGTGTGAATGTGACACTTATTGAGAGGCTAATAATATGGATGTGACAATGTAAGTATTGTAAATAATGTCTATATACAGAAGGTGGTTAGATGACATGCTACATATCTTATGTGAATGATTCATATAATAGGTGATACTAAAGTCACAGGTTATATAACCTCTATCAATGAAAATTAGATCAGATATATTCTATCAACATAAAAAAAATTATAGATCCTTTGTAGAGTGATTAATGAATTCCTAAATATATGATTTTTATTAATCATGCTACAGGAGCATGTTTCACTAGTTGAGTATGATAACCCTAAACCTCCATAATTATAAAAATATCCTTGATCTCATTTTATAGATTCCTAAATGATACTTCTTATAGATAGGATATAACTTATAACTTATGGTAGTTCGCCTAAATGTTGGTTAGGGTCTAGGTAGTTTGTAGCGCATTTGTTAAGGTGTAAAAGAGCATTTGAATTTTCCCTTTTACTTTAACTCATAGATGAACCATCTCCCTTGTTGGTTTATGAAAATATGTTTAGAAGTGAAAGATATAATTTAAAACTTTTAAAATATATGATTTCATTAGATTTAGTAATTCCATTCATACAACACACCAACAATTGAGAAGATTATTAAAGAACTGATCAAAAACTTACTTTTATGCAGATCTCCTTCTTTCTTGTTTATTAGAAAAGTTATAGCAAACTTTTAAATCTCTAATGTAGAGGATCACTAAACTATCCATAAAAGCAACAAGAATGATTAGTAATCAATATTACTTGTTTTATTTTTTAAACTAGTAAAATAAAATAGAAAAGGATAGATGAAAAGCATATGAATTCGATTCTTCTTGTTGATCTTCTATCAAAAGCTGAATGATCTTCTTGTTCTTGATCTTTGAATATCTTGGAATAATGGAGGAAGGAGGTAGCCAAAATTTCTTATTCTGTATGTCCTTTTTCACCAAAACGTAAGTTCTAAACCTAATTAGGTTTTAGGTTTAATAAGTTAGGTCATGTGCATGTCACATGCTTCAAGCATGTGACTAACTTAAATCTCCTTCCTAGAAGCATATGGTAATCATGTGCATTCCCTTTTAATTTATCATACATGAATAAGTCACATGAAAATCATATATTGACCATTAAATGATTTAGTTCCATCCAAATCTGTACATAACATGCTTATAGAACATGTCATCTTAAATCACTTGTTTCTTGAGTTTTACTTATCTGATTTAAGTGATCTTGGTATCAAATCAAAGCTCTTTTCATGTTCTTTCAAATGAATATGAAACATACCATCTTTAGATATGATTTATGTTTAATTATATTTTCTATGTTTGTAATGAAAGCACCACAAAGAGAAATACTTAGTGTTCGTCATTTGATGGATGCAAGTTAACAGATGGATGAGGCGTACGGATCCCAAAGCACCAGTTCAGTAAGACTCACTCTGATGGCAAGGACTTGAACTAGTTTAAAGTTTCTAAATAATTTTATCAAGCCACTAAAGTGATATTTAAGGCATTAAATGCAATATATAATGTGTGGTTATTATTTCTGTAATTTAAAACTTAGTAAGTATTTTACATATAAAAAAATTTTTCACATCCTTTGTAGAGTAATCAATGGTTTCTATTTAATTATAGATCATTAATTGTTCTATGAGAACATGTCACACATCAGAAAGGCATGACATTCTCAGCTGAGGCAGCTACATAATCACTAGGTTAGAGAGGTAATACTTCACCTTCTTAAATGTGAACTCGTAATTCTCATCCTAAACCAAGGGTTGGTTTTTCTTCAAAAGCTTGAAGATTAGCTCACATATGGTAGTGAGCTTATTAATGAATCTACTGATGTACTAGAGTTGTCCTAGGAATCCCTTGACTTTGGTCTTAGTTCTAAGAATAGGCATCTCACAGATTGACTTTGCCTTGTCGGGATCTACCTCGATACCCCTCTAGCTTACTACATGACCTAGCAGCTTATCAGACATTACCCTGAAAGTGTACTTCTTTAGGTTCAACCTGAGCCCATACTTCTCAAGCTAGATGCTCTTTGTCTAGTGGGAAACTTCACCATCATATCATCCACATAAACTTTTACCTCCTTATGAATTAGATCGTCTAACAGGGTTATTGTGGCTCTTTAATAGGTAGCACCTACATTCTTCTAGTCGAAGGGCATGACCTTGCAACAATAGGTCCCTCATTAATTGCGCTATCGACCAGCACTTTAATATGAGTCAAAGGAAAGTCATCTTTTAGACATGCCTTATTCAGATCCCTATAGTCTATGTAAACTCTGACCTTATCATCTTTCTTGAGAATTGGAACCATATTAGCTAACCATTCTAGATAGTCAACCATTTCAAGGAACTTGGCATCCAACTACTTTTAAATATCCTCTTTAACCTTTTGAGCCCATTATGGTCAGAGCCAATGTGGCTTCTGCTTAACTAGTTTGAACTCAGGTCTGATTGGAATTCTGTGTCTGCTATAGTTCTATCAATATTTGGCTTATCTTCATAGCCTAGAGTAAAGGCTTTTATATGTTGTTTCAACACTCTGATTATTTTCACTCTCTTATTAGGGGTTAAGTCAAATGGAATCTAGAGAGGATAGGGCCTGTCATTTATGCTAATGTTAGCATTTCTATGTATGATGTGTTATTGTCAAAAATGCTCATGCTCATGCATAATGCTATCAGAATACATATCACAAACATAAGAAAATTTTTTTTTTCATTTCATTAAATTTTAAAGGGATTACATCAACATCAAAAAGTATAGAGATAGGGACATCATCATCCTTATACATAAGCTCATCAAAACTGCTATCTACTAATATGGTGATGTCTTTGTACACCTTGTGAAGAAGTTGATCTTTCATATCCAAACTCTATAGCTTTATCTCCAGTGCAATAATTGTAGTGGGTTCCAGCTCAACGCAACCGATGCTGAGATTAGAAACATTATCAAAGAGCAAGAAACCATCATCAAGGCTAATGGTGGGAGAAGTGGCAGTGAACTTTTTGGATGTTGTCAAGGCTGAAAAAACATAAAAATCACTAAAGATGGTGAATTGTTGGTCAAAGAAGTCATCCAAGTTAGGCAACTTGGGAGCCCAATCATATTGCATCTTCCTCTAGACAAAAGTAACCGTCTTGCACTCTTTCAACTTGTCTAAAGTATAAAGATCAAATATGATGCAACATCTCTCCTCATACATGGTTGTAGGGATGTTGAACTTCATTAAACGTTGCTAGTACCAGCCTATACCTTTATCAGGCATGAAGTTCATGTTGTGTAACATCTTCTTCACATCGTGACTTGATTGGTACAAGTATGACTCAAGTTCTCTAATGGCAGTGATTTGAAAACTAGTCATGAGAGGAACATCCTTTCTAATGTAGGCTAATACAATATGATCATCAGTAGTAATAATTACCACACACTCATCATGTGGAAACTTGATATTTTAATTTAAGGTGGACAACACACCTCCTACCAGGATATCAATACCTATGAACTCTACCACAAACTTTATTAGCTTGACAGTCACAATGGCAGTGAAAGTACCAGTAACATTGTGTTTAGGCTCATCATACACCCTGATAATAGTCTTAGATGGCTTCAAGTTTTAAAGCTAAATCTTGAGCTTGAGAAACACATTAAGAGGATTGACATTAATGCTAGAACCATCATCCATCATGACATAATTAGTGGAGAAGTTCATGATGTGCACCCTGATGAAGAGTGCCTTATTGTGATGAATACTCTTGGCCAGTAAATCTACATCTAGAAAAGTGATCATGCTAGATCATAACTTCTAGTTCAATAACTAGCTCTTCATACTGAAAGTAGAGGTAGATGGAGAGATCTTCATGCTAGAGAGTACCTCGATGATAGCCCCTCAATGCAGTTGGGAGGATAATAACAAGTCCCAAATATTGATGTTAGCTTGTATTTTCTTCAACTACTTGACTATAGCATTCTTAACCTGAGTAACCTATTTACTATTATCAACAGGTTGTAGAGCTAGAGTGCTACTCAAACCAATCTTATCCATAATACGTCTAGCCTCTATCTGCTTCTTCAGAGCATCCAACTTTTTCTAGAGATTGGGAGCAGTAAACCCTTACTATTTTGAGTCATGTTGCAGACTCGAGATGATATCTTGTTAGCACCCAATCCCTTTTGCTACTTAGGTGCCTTAGATACTAGCTTAGCTGCCTTGAGAATCTTAGTCGACTCACCCTTCTTCAACTTCTAAATCTCTATTAATTCAAACTTAGAGGAAAACTGAGTAGCTACAGACTCATCCTCTGAACTATCATACTATATGACCCACCTGAGAGAGTTACAGTCATCAGTATTATGGCCATGACGTTGTTGGTAATGATAGTAGTTTTGGTGTCTACTAAGTAAAGGGTGGTGTTTGGAAGTTTATCTTAAGTGGTCTAATGAGTTTAGCTTTGAGATGATGCCCGAAAACATTGAAAAGTAGCATCCTAAGATTCGAGTACCTATTGAACTGGGTAGTTTTTTAAAGTATAAGGTTTGGTGATTGTAAGGCATTTATGTTGTGCAACTTGTGTTGCATTTAGGTGTATGTGGTGGTTTTTGGTTTAAGAAAGGAAAGCTCATTCTTCTTCAGTCCTTTGGTTTACTCAATCCTCTGACTAACTAAGTAGATGTCCTTGAAGGTATGAAAAGTTTGATACTTCAGCTTATCTTGGTACAGTGGCAGTGATCCTATAATAAACTTGTTTATCATATCTAACTTGGATGGCTTATGTCTGACCAACGCAACCTTATCCATCCACTAGTTAAAGTGGTCCATGAAAGACTCATTTGCTTTTTGGTTAACCATATCTAGATCCATTAGAGTAATATTAAAATGGGATTTGAACTTGTATTGCTTACCAAAAGCATTGTAAAGAGGCTTCCAATTGATCGTGGTTTGCTTATTGAGACTATGATACCAGGCTAGCACTGGCCGTATCAGTGAAATGAAGAAGAGTTAGAATATCTGCTCATCTAATAAGTTTGTAGTGCTCATCATCATCGTGTAAGTCTTTAGATAATTCTTTGGATCCCCAACCTCGATGTACTTGGGTACATTCGGGAGCTTGAACTTAATAGGTAGCCCTTTAATAACCTAAACTGAGAACTCATCAAAGTCAAGATCAGATCCTATCCCTTAAGTCTTCATGATAGAGTGCAACTATTCTATCTTTTGCTCTAATGCAAAGGTCTCAGACTTACAAACATTATGCATATGAAGTGAGATCTCATCATTTATCTCATTATCATATAGATTGATTGCTTTCCCTTTATCCTTCATAGGAGCTAACAGGGTGATGAAATCTCCCAAATTGAGAGCTTCCTGGATCTGTTGTTGTATGAGACTCTTGAAGTTCTTGGTCAATAACTTGGCCATAGACTAATCAATAAGCTACTAAATAGCGATAAGTGAGGTATCGTCAAGCATAAAGCAAAAAGTGTCTAATGAAGATACAACATTCTTAGCAAGCTGTGAGTTTGACATGGTTTACATAAGATAGAGAGAGTTAGCATGGATACATGGTATGCATATACAATGTGATGCACATGATGCAATACTAGGATGTATGCATGACTTGTGCTTGGAAACATCCAGCGGTATGGCTGCAAAAGAAAGCAATTAGTAAAAATCATACTTGAGTATGCATGTAGGCTTGTTGGATAAAAAACATGAAAAGGTTAATGAACATGTAGCACAACAACGCTCCTTACCACCCTTATACCTTAACGAAGATAGGTTGGTCCAAAATCTCCTAGGTGGGATACTAGCTCAGAGTTACATCGAGAACTCGAGGTGTGAAACTCTTAGCATGAAAGGCAAATAAAAGATTATCATTGGTCAATCATATAAAGGATTACAATAAAAATTTGATAGCATTTTAGCATGATCATATTGCTATGATAAGAGAATGCCAATCAAATCGGCATATGGTATGCAACCATCATAGATCATGAGAGGATTCTGCCTCTTAGCAGAGCAATATGAGTATGATTCCCCGTGTCGGAAAATGCGGCGAGCTAGTGGTGTGATAAATGTGCACACTGAAATACCGTGGAGTCGCCACCCGACTCATCTAGCTAACTCAATTGAGTAACTAAACAAATCAGGAAAACCCGAGCCTTCCTGCTGAGGGAAAGCAGCCTGAATTTCTTCAGAGTTGGGTTCGGCATTTCGGTTTTACTTATCTTCCGTATTATCATATTCACTTTTCTGGTTTTAATAAAAGCGCAAGTCACACAGTTAGGTTGAAGTTCATTTAAGTCCGGTTTCATGGCATAGGGAAAGCAAGGCATGTAGCATGGATGAAAGCAATAAAAAG
>CANYBF011612712.1:0-14544 GCA_948192965.1 Dalechampia spathulata | reverse complement strand
TCGTTCTTCCTCATTTCACCATTGATTCTTCATACTTAACCAATATTTCACTAAATTCCCTGCAAATACTTACAAATAGTCCTCAAAATAACATCTTGAGACTTCTTGCAAACAAAGTTAGAAAGAAATAGCAAAGTAACTGAAATAGACATAATACTTCATAAAAACTTATAGGAAACTAAGACTAAACATATGAAAATCACAATATTAAGACTCAAATAAACAACATAATAACTAGTAATCAAATATAAATTAACATTCATCTTTAATTAACCATTTTAATTTACATGTAACAATATGCACTCCACAATTGTTGAATTAATTAGAAGGTTTCTCAGATTTGGCTACCTAGTCCATGATCGTAGAGTTTTGCTCCACGATCGTGGAAAATAACAAAAACTTTCTGTCAAATTCCACGCCCAAGTCCATGATCATGGAGTTGCATCCACGATCGTGGAAAATAATAGATACTTTCCCTCTTATTCTTGAAGCTCGTCCATGATCGTGGAGTTGGAAAATCCTCTTCCACTTACTTTTGCTTTATTTTTATTTTATTTTATTTTATTTCTTTTAATTGAAAAGTGAAGAACTAGATGGATTAACACTAGATTAACAATACACAAATGCATTTAAAAATTCATAAAAATTACTAAAATAACAACATGTAATTGATTGAAACTACTCTATTGCTTATACAAAACACATTTACATTCTAAGTTTAAGGTCATCAGTTGGACCTTACCTCATTGTGGCTCAGTCTAAAGACGTTACCTCACTCGGCTTCTGAGTTAAACCACCAAGGTATACCTTACACCACTGTCTATTAACTTTGAAGGTTTCTCCTCTACCATTCTACAATTCCACTACTCCGCTGTCAAAAGTTTGATGCACTTTGAAGGGACCGCTCCATCTCGATTTGAGATTTCTAGAAAACCTCAACCTGGAATTAAACAACAGCACATTATTACTAACTTTAAATGTCTTTACTTTAATGTGCGCATCATGCCATTGCTTTGCCCTCTCCTTGTACAGCTTAGCATTTTCGTATGCTTGATTCCTGAGCTCTTCCAGTTCATGCAGCTATAGCAGTCTCTTGTCTCCGGCCTTCCTCAGATTATAATTCAGGTATTTGATAGCCCAATATACTCTGTGTTCCAGCTCCACAAGTAGATGATAGGCTTTGTAATAGACCATCCTATGGGGGTAGTTCCTATAGAGGTCTTGAATGCTGTTCTGTAGGCCCACAACGTGTCATCCAGCTTTGCTGCCCAATCTTTCCTAGAGCTATTAACTAACTTCTCCAGGATCCTCTTAAGTTCTTAATTCACCACCTCTACTTGACCATTGGTCTGTGGATGATATGCTATGGAGACTTTTTTGTGTACATTGTATCTTCTGAGCTGGGCTTTAAGCTTTGCATCGCTGATGAGAGTCCTTGGGACACTGAATCTGCAAAACAGCTTCTTAATGAATTTGATGACTACTCTACCATCATTTATGGGACTTGCAATTGCTTTTGCCCATTTTGATATGTAATCCACTCCCACTAGTATGTACTTGTTCCCCATGGACGTAAGGAATGGTCCCATGAAGTCTATTCCCCAAACATTAAATACTTCCACCTCCAAGATTGAAGATTGAGGCATCTCATCCCGTTTGGAGATGTTCCCTGTTCTCTGACACTTATCCCAGTGGAGCATATAATCTTTGGCATCTTTGAATGTCGTTGGCCAGTAGAATCCACATTCTAACACCCTACTGGCTGTCTTGTTGGCTCCATAATGTCCTGCATAAGATGAATCATGACACTGTGTTAGTATAGGTATTATTTCTTCTTCCAAAACACATCTCCTGATTAAGCCATAAGCACATTGGCAAAATAAGTATGGTTCCTCCCAATGGTAACTCTTAATATTTGCAAAGAACTTCTTCTACTGTTGATACAAAACATCGGAAGGCACTATACCGCAGGCTAAGTAATTAGCCATATCCACATACCAAGGCAGTTTCTTTTCTGCAATACGAACACAGACTCATCAGGAAACTCCTCCTTGATAGGCTTGCTTTCTTCACCATCATCTTCACCTTTTTGCAGTTGCAAAAGATGATCTGCAACTATATTCTTAGCTCCCTTCTTATCTTTGATTTCAATGTCAAATTCTTGAAGCAGTAACACCCACCTAATCATTCTTGGTTTTGCATCTTTCTTTGCAAACAAATACCTTAAAGCAGCATGGTTAGTAAAAATAATGACTTTAGAACCCAAAATATAAGCTCTAAACTTATCACATGCAAAGACTACTTCTAGAAGCTCCTTTTCAGTGGTGGTATAATTTAGTTGTGGTCTAGTCAATGTTCTGCTAGTGTAATAAATGGCATACAATTTCTTATCCTTTCTTTGCCCTAATACACATCCTAAGGCAAAATCACTAGCATCACACATGATTTCAAAAGGTAAAGACCAATCTGGTGAGGTTAACACCAGGGCTGTGGTTAAATCATGCTTCAAAGTATTAAAAGCATTCAAACATTCAGCATTGAAATTAAATATAACATCCTCAATTAATAAGCTCGTCAAGGGTCTAGCAATAATAGAAAATTTTTTTATAAAACGGCGTTAGAATCCTGCATGTCCAAGGAATCCTCTTATACCTTTGACGTTCTATGGTGGTGGTAGGTTAGATATGACCTCAATCTTAGCTCTGTCCACCTCGATGCCTTCCTTGGAGATCTTGTGACCAAGCACAATTCCCTCATATACCATGAAATGACACTTTTCCCAGTTTAGAACCAAATTCATCTCTTCGCAGCGTTTCAAGACTCGTTCTAAATTCTACAAACAAGACTCAAAAGGGTCTTCAAATACTGAGAAGTCGTCCATAAATATTTCCATAAAATCCTCAATCATGTCATAAAAAATAGCAATCACACATCGCTGAAAAGTAGCAAGCGCATTACACAACCCAAAAGGCATACGCCTGTATGCAAATATGCTGTAAGGGCATGTTAAAGTCGTCTTTTCTTGATTCTGAGGAAATATGAAAATCTGATTATATCTTAAATAACCATCAAGGAAGCAATAGAAAGAATGACCTGCTATCTTTTTTATCATCTGATCAACAAAGGGTAAAGAAAAGTGGTCTTTCCTAGTAGCAGTGTTCAACTTCCTATAGTCAATACATACTCTCCATCCGATCACTGTTCTAGTTGATAGAAACTCCTTCTTATCATTCTCTATCACAGTCATGCCTCCTTTCTTAGGTACACATTAGACAGGACTCACCCATTCACTGTCGGATATAGGGTAGATAATACCTATATCCAACAGCTTGATTGCCTCCTTTGTTACCACTTCTTTCATGTTGGGGTTGAGTCTCCTTTGCCTCTCATGAATAGGCCTACTGTCCTCTTCTAAATTGATCCTGTGCATGACCATGTTTGGGCCGATTCCTTTAATGTCTGATAGCTGCCAGCCCAAAGCTCAGATGTGCTTTAACACCATCCAAAGCAACTTGTCTTCCTGCATTAAGGTCAGCTTATTAGATATAACAATTGGTAATGTCTCATTATGACCTAGAAAAGTATACCTCAAGTGTTTGGCAGGACTTTCAATTCTAAAACTGGTGGTTTTTCAATGGATGGGGGAGTAAGGTTAGCATCTCTTACCAAAATTTCTACTTTAGGTGACTCACTACATTCCTCACTTATTACTTCAGGCTCCTCCACTATTGTGGCATTCTGCACTTCCTCATTCATGACAGTGGACACACATTCATCAACTATGTCTACTTTGATGCACACCTCACCCTCCATTGGCCATTTCATTACCTTCTTTATACTGAACTCCAACCATTCTTCACCTATCCGGAGAGTGAGTTTTCCTGCATGTACATCTACTAATGCTCTTCCTGTGTTCAGGAAAGGACTTCCTAGAATCAGGGGGCAGTTGACATCCTCATTGTAATCCAACACCACGAAGTCCACCAGAATAATGAATTTGTCCACTTTGACTAACACGTCCTCAATGATCCCAAACAATTTCTTCACCGACTGATCTACTAGCTATATTACCATTGATGTGGTCTTGATTTCTCTAATACCTAGCTTCTAAAAAATGGCATATGACATCAAGTTGATACTTGCACCCAAATCAAGTAAACATTTGTTAAATACAATATCTCCCACTTTACATGTCAAGGTGAAACTACCAAGATCCTGCAACTTAGATAGAATTTTACTTGATAAAATTGAGCTACAGTTTCCAGTTAGTGAGACTGGTTGTGTATCATCGATCGTACGTTTATGTGCTAGGATCTCTTTTAAGAATTGTGCATATTTTGGAATATCCTAAATCATCTAAGCAAATTTTACATTAATTCTCAATTTCTTTCATTTTTCCACAAATGCAATAAATTTTTCATTTTCTTTTGATTGCACTAGCCTTTGTGGAAATGGTATGGGAGGCATATACTTACCTGGTATGGGCTCTTGCTCCTTCTGCTTCTGCCTGGACTCAACTCCATGATCATGGAGTTCATTGCCATGATCGTGGCAGTGACTTCCTTATCCCTCATTCTGCATATGTGAAGTTCCTGATTCACCATTATTCTATTTCCTTTCTTCATTCTTGCACTCATCATAAACATTAGCAGGATCTTTACCTTTATTGACAAGCTCCTTACTACTCCTTAGCTGAATTGACTTCACTTACTCCCTGGGGTTTGGCTTAGTATTGCTTAGAAGTCCTCCAAGGTTTCTTTGTGCTATTACTGTTGCCAGCTATCCCACTTGCACTTCTAGGTTATGGATGGAGGAGGAATGGTTCTTTATGATTTGATCAAATTTGGCCTCCATTGTCTCTTATGTTTCCTCCTAGCTCATCAATTTGGTTCCCAGCATCTCCATAAATTTCTCCATTTTGGACTTAAAAATGTTCTACTGGGGAGGTACAGAATGTTGTTGCTTTTACACATTACCCGCATTATTACTCCAAGAAAAATTTGGATGGTTTCTTCATCCTAGATTGTATGAATTAGAGTAAGGATTGTTACCTTGTCTTCCCATGGAGTGTGGCATATTTCCCACAAAACTAACCTACTTTATGGCCTCGCATGCATTGGATTCGCTAACTGCATGCCCTGTCTGTCCACACAGCTCACATGAACTGGATACTTTAGATAGGTTGCTGATTTGCTTCGTCAAGGTTGCAACATCAGCCTACAAAGCACTAACAGCATCAAGTGATAAAACATCTTTATGTTCTTTAATTAAAGTTCTAGACCTGTCTGATGCCTAAAGTGCACTGGTAGCTACCATTTCCTCCAGCAGTTCATATGCTGCCTCTATCGTCTTCTTTATCAGAGACCCTTCAGCTGCTGCATCAATGGTCCCTCTGGTTGTGGTGTTCACTCCATTGTAAAATGTCTGGAGTGGCAACTCTCTTGGTAGATTATGGTGAGGGCACTTCCTTTATAGCTCCTTAAATTTTCCAATGTTTCGTATAGAAATTCACTATCCATCTACTAGAAGTTGGTAATCTCCTTGATAATCTTTGCAGTCTTTGCCAAAGGAAAGTGTTTGGCCAAAAATGCTTGTACAAGCTGGTCCCAAGTTGTAATTGACCTTGGGGTCAATGAATTTAACCAAATCTTTGCCTTGTCCCTAAGCATAAATAGGAATAACCTTAGCCTTATAGCATCCTCTGTCACCCCATTGTACCTAAAAGTATCATAAATCTCTATAAAATTTAAGATATGAGCATTATGATCCTCATTTAGTAAACCAAAAAATTGTACCGAAGACTGCAACATCTGCAGTAGAGCTAGCTTGATTTCAAAATTGTTGGCTGTAACAGCTGGCCTCATGATGCTTTGTTGGTTAGCATAAAAGCCAGGTCTGACCACATCCATCAGAGTTCTCTACTCTTCTGCCATTTCTGCTGTAGTTTCCTGCACAACTCTGTCTTGAGCAATTCTTTGATTCTCTCTTTCAAGCCTTGTTGGATCTTCATAAGCTTCTAACAATGCTGATTGAGAGTTCTTGGTTCTCCTGCTCATACACATACACAACTGACACCAAGTATTAACAATACAAAAATGCTTAAATCAAACTTTACTCTCTATATAGCGACATTAAACTCGTAAATCCATGGCAATGGCACCAAAAACTTGATCATGGTTGTGACGATAGTAGTTTTATTCACTACTTCATTACAAGTATATAGATTATTGTAGTAGAAATCAATCCCATAAGGATTTAGCAGTCTATCCACCACTACTTACATTTCTGGTTTGTTTAAGCAAGAAAAAGAGATTGGTATTTGGAAGTAGGTAATTGGAAAGGCATATAAGTAAAAAGATGAAAATGGATTTAGAATTAGAGGGTAAAACAATTGTTGAGGAACATAGAACTTGAAATCATCATCACCAAGCTAGGATAACTATCACATGCTTATTGCTACCCAAGATATCCTATAGCATCAAAAACCCTGTCTCGAGGCGAAATCAATTAAATCTCACTCTAATCTTCAGAATGCCTTAGTCATATTCAGGGTCCTCCAATTAGGGAGACTATCTAGCAATCATACAGGAATTAGGAGCATGTAGATCCCTTACACACACCGACCTAACCAAAGTGGATAAGCTTTCCATAATTCAACTCTCATTGCAATCACAGAGCATAAGTAATCAATCAAAAAACTAACCTTTATAATTGAACATCTCTCAATGAAAAAGCATTCTATAATCCAACTCTCATTGTAATCATAAACAGGGGTTTGTTTCTAAAATAAAACTTTAGAATTAAACATTCATAGCAATGTTAACAAAGCACAAACAGTTATCCCCACAAGGGATTTAGAAATCAAATCCTATATAAAAGTATCTAGCCACTCATGGCTTACAGCAAGAATACAAGAAAAATGAAGAATATCAAGAACAGGGGAAAACCCTAGACAGCAGGCTACCCAGAATCCCGTATCTCCCTCCTTTTTTCTGGTGAATGGTCCTCCCTTTAAATCTTGAGTACAGGTCACCCTTGGCCCAACTTGGATTTTTGTCCATTTCTTTGCAAATCACTCCTTTATGATGTGGACTCCAATGCCCTTTAAGAGTTTTTGTTTTTTTTCTTCACATGGAATCCATTTTCTTCCCTTTATCTTCTGTCAAGTCATCTTCCATTTAACTTAATAATTTTAGGTCCACGATCGTGGAGTTAGAGTCCATGATCGTGGACTTTTCCAGTAGCTTTCCTTTTGGACTTTAGCCTTGACTCCACAATCATGGAGTTGAAGTCCATGATCATGGAAAAATCCAGTAGGTCTCGGGCAATTTCTATGAACTCCACGATCATGGAGTTGGAGTCCACGATCATGGAATAATCCAGTAGGTTCCTTCCACCTTGGCTCCTCTTCCACAATCATGGAGTTGAGGTCCATAATCATGGAGTTGCTCCTCTATGCACAAAACTTCTTATTTCTTCTTATTTGCCTTCCTAAAGCTACACACTTAACACACACATCAAATTCTACTAAAAACATAATAATTAAACCAAAATGTAACAACATTGGTGCATAAACATAACCTAAAAACATCCAAAACACAATATGTGATAACACACATCACCTATGTGTGGCGCACATAGGGCTATATGTTACATAGCCCTAAAATTTTTAGAAAATGCCATTTTTCTTCAATTTTCATCCGATTTTCCACCAGATCTGACAAATCCAATAGCATTTTAGGTTTTTCCATGCCTTTAGTGCTATGGATCTTTCAAAATCATACAGATCTAATTAAATTTTAACTAGAAAAATTGATTTTTAAGTTAGATGCTCATCCATGAATCAAAATGCATTTTTCCTCTTTAGATCTGCTCAGATCTGGCTCGGATCTCGTGTTTTTGCTCAAAAATATATTTTTTCTTCTATTTTCTCTGCTATATGCACCACACATCTCCCCATGTGTGCCACACACAACCTATGTATGGTGCACATAGGTCTATCTTCAACACACATAGGCCTCAAATTTTCCAAAAAATTGAAATTCAACCCCGTTTTTCCCCATTTTTTGCTTCAAATCTGATTTTTCCAGTAACTCTAGAGGCTTGGATCTATCAAATATTATCCAGATCTAATTAATTTTATCCTTAAAATTAATTGATCAAGTTAATTACATAATTACTTGTTTGGATTGTAAAACAAAGGCCGATTCATGTTCAAAATGAGGTACTACCTTCATTAAACTTGCGTATTTTGGTCTGTAGATCATTTTTATACTGATAAATTAGATTTTCTTATAGATTGGCCTCTGATGTACACCACACATTATGGTATGTGCATAGCACATTGCCTATGTATTGCGCACATCACACTAGGTGTGTGCGCATGTTTCTGGAAAAATTTTTGAAATTTTGAATTTTTCAATCACTTTTCAACCCAATTTGATTTTCCTAATAACATTTGATGCTTCACAATAGCTCAAATGTATTGGATCTATCATAAAATAATTATATTTAATTAATTTTGGCCTCAAATTAATTTTTCATGATTAAATGCCGATTTAACTCATTAAAAATGTGAGTTTTGCAAGGATTGGATTCAAATTGGTTAAGAGGCTATCTCCAATTGCTCCAACTGATGTTAGCACTCCCATTTGATTTTCCATGATCAAACAAAAATAATTTTGCTTAAAATTACTTTTATTTTTATTAATTTTCATGATCCGACTCGTGTAAATTTGCATGATTTATTGCCAAATAATTGTTGGATTTAGACTCTTGGTTCATGCTTTGAAATAGCATTGGACTAGTCAAATAAATCCCAAATTCATTTGCTACTAATGAATTTATTTGTGTTTATTTTACATATTTCCATTCGTGCATTTTTGGCTCATACAACTCGGGACTGAAAAATTGTCGAAGAGGAGGGGGTGTTACTTAACACCCCAAAAATGTTGTATGCATGGACATTTGTGTAATAGGATAGGATTATTCATTGTTTTGTAACAATTCCCTTAAAAATCTAATGTGTACCCCTATTTCCTTGATTCCCTTTCACCGGCCTTTTGGTATTCTTTTATTTCATGGATAGTTTTATATTTGCTTAAATATATATGCCATATCATGTCATATGCCATGTCGCATGCCACAACACACTCCTATGGCATGCCATGCATATTCCATGCCATAACATATATTATCTCATACGCCAATACACAACGCAATACACGTAATTTGCCATGCTATATGCCATGCCATGCCATATCACATGCTATCATCATGTCATATGCCATTATGCCATGTCATGTCGTATGCCACGCTATATACCATGTCGTATACCACACTAAATGCCATGTTGAATGTCGAATGTCAATTCACATACATATCATTATGCCATGCCATGCATATGCCATGCCATTATATTATGTCACATCATGCAAATGGTATGCCATCCGCTTCACATATCATGCATATGTCATATCATCCATTCCACATGTCACGCATATGTTATGTCATTCATCTCACATGTCATGCATATACCATGTTATTATGATGTTATTATTATGTCATGTCACGCATATGATATGTCATCATGTCACATGTCATGTCATCCAAATATCATATAGCATTATATGCCATTCTATGTGCAACGTTGCAATGCCAAATCACATGTCGCACTATGTGCTTACATATACGCTCGTATGTTTGCTTGCTTAGGATAATTAACTCCAACTATAATGGTAAAATCGATTTTGGAAACTCATAGAAATAGATCTCCACCACCCAAACCCAATCTTTGAAGAGTTTAACTAGCACTCATGCTATGGGTCAGTTGGACCAATCTAAAACCATCCGGTGGTAACTCCTTGTGACTCTTTTGAGTCTGTATCATTCCTCGAGGTAACCTTTTTGAGAATACTACACTTTTGTTCCAAATGCAGTCCTCAGTTCTTGAGCATTGCAAGCCTCGCTCTAGGCCTTGGTAGAAACCGGCACTCATAGTGGCGACTCCACTGGGGACCTCACGGTGAAAGAGTGGTGGCATCTAAGAGTTTCCATATCAATTTTCCCATCATAGATGGATTAGTTGTATGCATCATAATACCATTCCATGTCCGTACACACCACCCTGGTCATGTGTCAAATTGGTCATTGTGAGTGAGTGAGTACCTTGGACTCCATTCGACTCCTCAGGAAAGCACATCTGCCTTCACCACTCACTACACTGTACTGATAACCATCGATGATTTCTGATAGATAAACATGAGGTATAGTCCTATATCAATGATTCTATTTGGTTGGATAAGTTGTGGACAATATGGTAGGACATCTTAGCCTATTCTCAAAACTGGACTAAAGCCCATATAGCAAGCCTAGCAACATTCCAAACTAGGACCCTTATTGCATGCTATGTAGATCTTTGCCTTATCATATCAATGGTTTGCATAGACCCGGCCTATTTTTCTCCCATATATTGCTCTGCTAAGAGTCGGAATCCTTTCATGATTCTGTATGGTTGCATAACCTCACGCTTATTCCATGGGCGTACTCTTATCATAACAATATGATCATGCCTGTATTGCTCTGCTAAGAGTCAGAATCCTTTCATGATTCCGTATGGTTGCACAACCTCATGCTTATTCCATGGGCGTACTCTTATCATAACGATATGATCATGCCTGTATTGCTGTGCTAAGAGTTGGAGTCCTTTCATGATTCCATATGGTTGCATAACCTCATACTTATTCTATGGGCGTACTCTTATCATAACAATATGATAATGCCCGTATTGCTTTGCTAAGAGTTAGAATCCTTTCATGATTTGGTATGGTTGCACAACCTCATACTTATTCCATGGGCGTACTCTTATCATAACAATATGAACATACCCGTATTGCTCTGCTAAGAGTTGGAATCCTTTCATGATTCCGTATGGTTGCACAACCTCATGGTTATTCCATGGGTGTACTCTTATCATAACAATATGATCATGCCTGTATTGCTCTACTAAGAGTCAGAATCCTTTCATGATTCTGTATGGTTGGACAACTTCACACTTATTCCACGAGTGTACTCTTATCATTATAATATGATCATGCCTGTATTGCTTTGCTAAGAGTTGGAATCTTTTCATGATTCCATTTGGTTGCATAACCTCATGTCAATTCCATCGGCATTCACTTATCATAGCAATATGGCTAGGTTGAAATGCTATCAGATTTTAACTGTAATCTCTTATATGATCAGGCAATGATCAACCCTTTTACTTGCCTTATAGAGAGTCTTGCCTTGAGTTTGTCCCGATTTGGTCCCTTGTGTAAGGGACCACCTTTCTTACCTATTATTGGTAAGGAATTCTAACCATACTCCTCCTTCAATCAAAAAACCACTTATGTTGGAACTAAAAATCCTGCCAAATCATTTAAGGTATGCTTTCTTAGGTAATAATGAAACCTTACCAATCATTATATCTAATAAGCTGACTTTAGTGTAGGAGGAAAATTTGCTTAAAATCATATGGAAGCACATCCGGGCTTTAGGCTGGCAGTTGTCCGACATCAAGGGGATCAACTTTAATATGGTTATTCATAGGATACACTTGAAGGAAGGAAGTAGGCTTGCTCGTGAGAGGTAAAGGAGACTCAACCCCAACATAAAAGATGTTGTGAAAAGGAGGTGATAGAATTGCTTGATGTAGGGATTATCTATCCTATCTTCGATAGCAAGTGGGTGAGTCTTGTCCAATGTGTACTTAAAAAGGGAGGTAGGACTGTTATGGAGAACAAGAAGAAGGAATTGCTATCAACTATGACAGTAACTAGTTGGAGAGTATGTATTGATTATAGGAAGTTGAATTATGCTAATAAGAAAGGCCATTTACGCTTGCCTTTTGTTGATCAAATAATTGAAAAATAGTAGGTCATTCTTTCTATTGCTTTTTAGATGGATATTTAGGCTTCAATCAAATTGTCATTTTTCCCCAAGACCAAGAGAAAACAACTTTCACATGTTCATATGGCACATTTGCTTATAAGTGTATGCCTTTTGGTCTGTGGAATGCATCTGCCACTTTTTAGAGATGTGTGATTGCTATATTTACTGATATGATTGAGGAATTCATGGAAATTTTCATGGATGACTTTTTGATGTTTGGAGACTCTTTTGAGTCATGTTTGCAGAATTTAGAGTGTCTTAAAATGCTGTAAGGAAACCAACTTGGTACTGATTTAGGAAAAATTTCATTTTATGGTAGATGAAGGAATTGTGCTTAGCTACAAGATTTCCAAAGAAGATATTGAGGTGGATAGAGCCAAAATTGAGGTAATATCTAATCTACCACCACTAAAAAACATAAAAGGTATACGAGGTTTCCTTGGTCATAGAGGATTTTATCATCGTTTTATTAAAAAATTTTCTATCATTGCTAGGCCCTTAATGAGCTTGTGAGTCAAGGATGTTATGTTTGTTTTCAATGATGAGTGCTTAAATGCCTTTAACACGTTAAAGCATACATTAACCATGGCTCTGGTTTTAACTTCACCAGATTGGTCTTTGCTTTTTGAGATTGTGTGTGATGCCAGTGACTTTGCTCTAAAGTGTGTGTTAGGGCAAAGGAAAGACAAGAAATTGCATGCTATTTACTATGCTAGCAGAACTTTGACAGGACCTCAATTGAATTACACCATCATCAAAAAAAGAACTCTTAGCAGTAGTGATTGCATGTGATAAGTTTAGAGCTTATCTGTCAGGATCCAAAGTCATTATTTTTACTGATCATGCTACTTTGAGGTATTTGTTTGCTAAGAAAGATGCAAAGTGAAGGTTACTAAGGTAGGTGCTACTGTTACAAGAGTTCAACTTTGAAATCAAAGATAACAAAGGAGCTAAGAATGCAGTTACGAATCATCTTTCATGATTAGAGAAGGATACCTTGGCATTTATCTCACAAGTCGAAGGAGGTAACATCTTTAGCTTAAGCCTACAAGAAGGTAAGGTCCAGCTAATGACCCTTAAACCTAGCATGTTCATATGTTTTATGTTGGGATTTTGTTTTCAAATCTTTGTTAAGGTTATTTATACTCTTGGAGTTTAATTATGTTAAAACTTTTGATTTTAATTTATGTATTTGTATTTACTTAGTTAACATGGTTATTTTGATGTGGTTTGATTGAATTTTGTTCCTTAATTAGTGTTCTAGGGGTAGTCTTTAAAAGATAAAAAGCTTAATAATAATAAAATGCAAATTCTAAACTCCACAATTATGACATGGGAGCCCACAATCGTGGTAGAGGGTTGGGGGGGACATTAAAGTTCTGAGTAAACTGATTACTAGTTATTATGTTGTTTATTTGAGTCTTAATATTATGATTTTTATATGTTTAGTCTTAGTTTTCTATAAGTTTTTATGAAGTATTATGTCTATTTTAGTTATTTCACTATTTCTTTCTAACTTTGTTTGCAAGAAGTCCCAAGATGTTATTTTGAGGACTATTTGTAAGTATTTGCAGGGAATTTAGTTACATATTGGTTAAGTATGAAGAATCAATGGTGAAATGAGGAAGAACGAGTCGTAATGAAGTGATACGAGTCGAATAGAAGACAAAAGTATAGAGTACGACTCGAGCATGATTGATACGAGTCGTAACAGTAGAGGAAAGAAGAAACAAGTCAAAGAAGAATGCGACTCATGAAGTATATGTACGAGTCGTTACAGTAAAGAATGAAGTTTGAAGCTATCAGAAGCACAACTTGCGAGGACATGCACAAGTCATTACAGTGAGGAATTTGAAGTTTGAAAGTTAAGGTACGACTCGTGAAGCCTATATGCGAGTTGTTACAGTAAAAGATTCAAAGGAAGTTCACTCGCACCAAGTTGAGGCACGACTCGTGAAGGGTAATTTTTACTCGTACAAGCAGATGCATGAGTCGTGACATTCATACTTTTTGGGAAGAGTTGCAATGCTTCGTCACCAACTGCTCTACCTTTTAATGAATCAACACAATGTTTAGGAATAGTTGTTACCTTTCAATTTTGCTCTATAAATAGATCTTTAGGATCAATGTACAACTTATAGTGGAGTAGTAGAGGAGTGCAATAGTGGATTATAAAAGAATCAAACGTAAATATCCATAGCCTCCTTCTATTTTCCCTATCAACTACAGTCTGTTTCTTACTTTATTTTCTTAATGCAATTATCTTTTTATATCTGTTCTCTATTTTATTTGCTTTTATGCTTTACTTTTATTTACTTGCATTTACTTTTATATGCTTTCAATTACTTTTATTTGCTTTGTTCATGCTTTAATTACTTTATGTTTTTACTTTACTTTTAGTATTTTCTTTCTTTGATTTCTTAATTATGATTAATACGAATTGAAGTATGAATATATGTTTGACATTCTTGGTTACATGAAGTACTTAGTTCATCTTCACATGCTTGATCATCATGTTTGGATTCTGAATTGCTATTATATAATGAGAATTAGTGATAGTAATGGAAAGTTCATGATAATTACTCTAGTTAAAGGATTATTGAATCTACTTCT
>CANYBF011612700.1:0-27939 GCA_948192965.1 Dalechampia spathulata | reverse complement strand
TATTCTCTGATATAAATTAATAGTTCTGTTAGTTGCATCGAAGCGGTGACCTGAATTATTTTCTTCTTCAGGTTGAGATTGTGATGGGATTGGAGGAGGAATTTGGAATTAGTGTGGAAGAAGAGAGTGCCCAGAGCATTGCAACAGTTCAAGATGCTGCTGATCTTATCGAGGAACTTGTTAAGAAGAAGGAAGCTTGATAAAGCCACCATAAAACTTAAATCTCCATTTTTTAGATAAATATATTCTATGTTTCTTGTTAGCCTGTTATGGGATTACTGGAAGGGCTCGTCCTGAACCATGATTTTGTTTATCATTAAATTGTCTTTAATTTCCTGGACTATCCATAAACTCGCACGCTTGAAATGTCTGGAAATTAGAGACATGATTCATCTTCAGAATGAGCCTGAATCTCGCTTGTTAACTTCCTGCATCATTACCAATCAGCGTCTTAGAGCATCTTTCATCTCCGAAAGTTTTACATTCTCAAGATGCAAGTCTTCCTCCTGAAATCGTATCCACTGTTAACATGCAAGAAACCAGATGTGTGACCAGAATCTCAGGGTAAGTTATAGCTGCCAAAAACAAGGCTGTAAAACTCAATTGAATACCAGTAAAATCACCCAAAGGGATCAACCAATGGCAATGACCTGGAAAAATGTTTTTAATGTTAGGCAGGTAAAACGCATGGTAGCAAACAGTTGTTTTCCGTACAACCTGAAAGATGATAAGGTGGATAAAATTAGAAAATGAATTCTATATGGTTTGCTGAAATATGTAAATGCATAATTGCAAGACTCTGATCAAAATTTTCAGAAACCAAAACCAGCCCCGTGCCCAGGTAGCCCATAAGCGAACAGTGCTAGTCTAGTGCATTCAACGCGGACATGGTAGCATAGAAGCCAATCACAATGGAACATCTGCGATCCATTGATTTGGTTATGACTAGATTCAGTATGGTAAAAGGTTAAACTACGCAACATCTGCTAGTCAAAAAGTGTTCTCAAACCTTTACATGAATAAAATTGTCAGGATCAACCAAACTAATGCCGTTATGTGAAACAACTAAGCCAATTCAGAAATCCAGAAATGTAGTAAGGAAATTAGATACAAAAGAAAAGGGATGAAAAGAGAGACTTTAAAAGGAGAAACGTATATGGTGTCAGTCAAATTACACGCGTCAAAGTGATTACCAAGTTTAGTGACCCACTGACCACATCAGAGTGTACAATTAGGATGCAGACGTACCCAAACTATATGCAAATCCGGGAATGCACAAATGCGAGCAGCACCTAAATCACGTAGCTTAAGGAGCAGCCAACCACGGCTGAGCTGTTGGACAGACTCATAGCAGGCAAGTATGATATAAAAGCAACAGAAGCTAAAATTAAGATGAAATTTAGAAAGAAGCCACGACACTCGAACAGTCAAGTAAACGATTTCCTAAGGCAATCAAATTCCCTTTCGATCGTATCTGAATTGATGGGATTTTGTGAAACCGTAACTGAAATGTGAGAATCCTGAATTTGTTGCTGGCGAATACGCATTTTCATCGACTATTTTTCCTTTTAGAGTTCAAATCAAAACCCACCTAATTAAGATATGATGCTAATGATTTAGTTTGGCAACGGAGCTATCTGTGAGTATTTGCTTATTAATTTATTCTTCTTGGTTAAGTAAAGCCCAGAAGTTACTCAGAAGCATACGCCAGCCGCTACTGAAGCCCGAAAGTGTGTGCAGTATCCGAAACTCAAACAGTAGTAGAAGTGAAGGCAAAGAGAAATGTCTTTGTTAAGGATGGCGACTCCTTGTAAAATTCTTTCCTTCTGCTCCAACATCTCAAACCCTATTCTCCAAAAATCTCCAAATCTTAGTCCATGCCAAGCATTCTCTAAGTGCAATCACTTACCTACTCAATTCATATCTTTCTCCTCTGCAACACATCTTTCTGCTACTCATGATGATGCTGATACTTTCCGTCGATGGAGACCCATGTGCTTGTATTTTACTCACGGAAAGTGCACTAAGGTATAATGTTCGAAGAAACCTCTTATTCCTTATTTCTTGATGCATGCCACCTATTCGTTGAATTGTCTCTTCGACGTTTTTTGTCCAAGTCTTAGTAACGTTGATCGATTGCCCTTTATCTGCACATTTCATTTATCTGTATCAACCTATTAACCATCTATAATTCTATATGCATGCTTGTGTTTACATAGTTTTAGGCTGTTAAAGCTCAAAAGTGTACAAATTCTGGTTTTTATTGCTTATGTATGTCACTTGCTTAATGAATCGTCTTTTCCACATAACTTTTTAATCATATGTTGTTCCCAATTTATCCAGAGACATGCTTGTGTACTTCAGCAAGTTAGGTAATTGGCGTGTAATGTACTTTTGACTCCTGTAAATTGAACAACCCTCTGATTGAAATTCAGGTCTCTTTACATTTTACAAATTGCTCTGCATGGACTTTCTTTTAAAAGAAAAAATACTAATTCACAAACGGGTACTTCGATTGGGTACTTCGATTGGACATTCATTGTTTCTTATGTGTGTATACCTACGTCTTTCCATCCCGTTTTGCATGAATAGGTGTTTGTTTTTCTTTTTTCTTTTTGGCTCAGGGTATAAACTTTTATTATTTAAAAATCTGCATTAATTTTGTTGTAGGGTTCATAAAGTTAATCTGAATGGCTGTTTGTTTGAATTCCATGAAATGCACTAGATAATGTTTATACATTGGTCATGGAATATGGTTGTTGTTTTTGTATTTGTTATCTTAATAAAAAGTTACTATGGCATTCAGATGGATGATCCTACCCACTTGGAGATTTTTAATCATGATTGCTCTTGGGACCTCCCAGTAAATGGATCTGACGTTATACGCAAACGTCCCCAAAAGTTTGATTTTTTCTTGATCCTTGATTTGGAAGGGAAAGCTGAGATTCTTGAGTTTCCTGTACTGATAATAGATGCAAACACAATGGCTTTTGTTGATTTGTTTCACAGGTCAGTATCCTTTTCCTACATGACTTACTCATTTGGAATTTTGCTGGTTTAGTTTACATATTTCAGTGGCTGTGTTCATTGCTAACAAGATTCTTCTGTAACCTGATATACCCATTGCAGAAATATCATGCATTTACATTTTGCACAACATGCTTCCATATTCGTATTCTCAAATTCCTGATGCTTTTGCAGGTTTGTCAGACCATCTGCTATGAGCGAACAAAGAATCAATGACTACATTAAAATCAAATATGGCAAGTTTGGGGTTGACCGGTATGCTATCCATGCTTCTATCATCTCATAATAACTAATCAACAAAAACTTCATAACTTTGCTAATAGAAAGAAAACATTTTCTGATTTAGCTTTCTTTCTGAAATTTTGCTCATCTTTGGTTATTTGACAAATGGCAAATGTCAGTTTTCATCTTATTGCTAACTGATCATTTGATCCACGACATCATGTCTCATATGTTAAGCGTTAAAGTCATGTTGGTTGAGGATAAAATCGTTGATGCCATGGTCTATAAAGCTAGCATCTTCCTTGTGAGCAGTAGCGGAGCCAGAAATTCCATTAAGGGGGGGCTTCAATCAAGGGGGGCTAAAAACTTAGTTTATCTGTTAGGACTTTAAAAGGATAAGCAGCTAGTAGGCAGAAATCCGCCCGTGCTTCCCATGTCCCTACCCCCCTCTCCCAAGCCCAAGCTGGGGCTTCAGCCCCCCTTGCCCCGGTGCTGGTTCCGCCACTTGTGAGCAATATGTAACCTTTTTTTATCATTGAAATGAGTTGCGTATCATCACATACGAGACCATGTCAGCCTTCTTAGTGCATGTGATGTGGCATTGCTATTTGGGGTGAAAAAACACCGTTTAAATTATTTGTTTGATTTTTTAATAATTCTTTCAGAGTGCTTTTCACAAACATGTAGAAAGCATCTTATTTATCCACTTTTCCTGATAACACTTTCGAGTAGCAGTTTAGGGGAAAAAATAAAAATTGAGGTCGAGCTCAATGCCAAACACAGCATTGATGGTTGACTGATGAAGGGCATAATCTCCATATGACTGCTAACTACTTTGCTAACAATGTTCTTTATGGAAGATTCAACAAACAACCAATTGTTAAATATGTTGGGAATTATATGCGAAAAACAATCTTGAAATAATCATCTATTTTTAAGTATGACTGCTAATTTTCTTCTATTTCATCAATATTTTTCATGCGTATACTTGGTGTTTCTAATACCCATTTATAGTGTGTGGCATGATATGGCTATTCCATTTAACGAAGTTATTCAAGAATTTGAAGCTTGGTTAGCTCATCATCGTTTGTGGGAAAACAAGAGCAGTGGAGATCTTACTCAGGCTGCATTTGTAACTTGGTGAGTATCATGTTTTAGTTTCTTTTTCTTTTTCTTTTTCCTTGATTTTGCCATAAGCAAAAGTGTACATCTTCTCAGGTTATCATCTATAGGAGTTAATCCATTAATTCACCCTTAAACTTTGTAGCTTTTTGCTAGTGAACCTCTTTTTTTTCTGACAGAATTAACAAAACCTGTGGTTAAACACGAGCGGCAGGTCATGCCATCTTAATATTGAGGCTGATTGAGAGAGGAGAAAGGAAAAGAAGAAGAAAAGGATATAGGAACTCTTAGATGCATATAACGTGATGAAAAGATGAGTAATAAAATTTTGGTTAGAAAATGATTCATAATGAGCAATTTGATTAGTTGAGGGGTTTAACAGCAAACCTTTTTTTGTGGAAGGGCTCAACCTCAAAAAGTTATGAAGTTCAATGTGAGGCATTTATGGGGTTAATCTAAGATCTTGTAAAGAGGAAATATTCAGTTTTCGTTTTGATTATTTATCTGAATCTATTGAAATTTGCATCCTCGAAGCTAGTTCATATGAAAATGTTAGTTAGTACATGTCTGTAAAGCTTCACAGCAGAAATGGAATCCATTTACATTTGGTTCACCATTACTAGTTGACTTGGGACATACAGCACTTATACATTGTTGGGTGATACGATTTTGCCAGTGGAGATTGGGATATCAAAACACAGGTACCTCGGCAATGCTCAGTTTCAAGGATAAAGCTCCCGCAATACTTTATGAAATGGATCAATCTAAAAGATGTGTATCAAAATTTTTATAAACCACAACAAGAGGTAAGGCCAAGCTAAAACTTGTTTTATTTTGATGTTTCCCATCTTAATTCTTCCTGGGAAATGATTATTTTTCTCCAATTATTATTATTATAATAATGTGGATGACAGGCCAGAGGAATGAGGACAATGATGCAGCAATTGAATATACGAATGATGGGAAGTCATCATCTTGGAATTGATGATGCCAAAAATATCGCAAGGGTTTTACAAAGACTGCTGGCAGATGGGGCAGTCTTGCCAGTTACTGCTTCCAGGGATCCTCGTTCCCTTTCCGACGTTCGTTTTTTATATAAATAATAATAAGAATTAATTTAATCAGGACCTTCTGTTAGTTGTTTTAATCAGGTGTTTCGATCGTAGTTGCTTCTTTTGTACTTCCTTTCGTATAAAAAATCTGTATTATTTTTATTTTAAGTTCTAAAGAAAAAATGCTTTATCTCATTTGCAGACATGTTTTAATTTTCAATGCAAATAAATAAATATATAATAAAAATTTAATATTTTAATTATCTTATTAATAATTGATTATTTGTATAAATATGTTAGAATGATACCTTTCTAATTTGCAAATTATAAGTATATGATACTCCTTTTCTATGAATTACTGAAAAATCCATATTTCTGTAAATATATATTTTTTATTTTTCTATTTTTATAAAAACACACATTTTCATATTTTTGTAATATCTTTGACTTTTTCACGTACTTTAGCCCTTATAATATGCCTTTTAGTATGTTCAATTCAACCATCCATGTTTCTTTTAATTAAAATTTAATATTATTTTATTTTTTGGTCAATTAACATTATTAATATATTAGAATAAAAAAAGTTCATTACAAATTAATAATTAACAAAAATAAAATTTAATCAAAAATTTTATATAGATGTAATGTTTTTATATTATTCTTGAAAAGTAAAATTTTAAAAGAAATAACTTTTTATAAGAAGTGATGGCCGAGAATTAATGGTTTAAATGGTAAGAATAAGGATTAAAAATAATAAAATAAAAACATTTATATTTATGAAGATATTTGGATTAATATATATAAGTTGATTAAATATATGAACAAGCTATTATCATAAATAATTTTAAAAATTAAAATATTTCATTTTCATGCGTAGACCTAAAGATTATTATTTAGTAATATGAGGAGATAATTATAATTCATTTTTATTTTTCTAAAATTTTATAAAAGTAATAATTTTTCATATAAAAATAATAAATTTTCATCATAAATTTGTATTATTGCCAACAGCTTGATATCATAATGTAACTAAAACTCCATATTTTAATGACATGTCCATCCAAAATCCATTATACACAACTTTACCATTTATTTCAAAATTATATTTAATTTTCATGTAAAAATTTTAATATCATATAATTAAAAATTAATTCATACATAATTATACTTTTAAATATTAATTATAGATTCTTTTACATAATTTTTAACTTAATTAATAATTAGAATTTATTTATCATTTAACAAAAAGTGTTATTTGAGGATTTTTTTTTAATTTTATAAAATTTTTAATATATTTTTTCAAAATAATTTAATGTAGAAAATTATTTCCATTTTATACTATATCAAAAATAATTTTTATTTTTCAAACTCAATTTTTAGACGGATTGAATTAGTAAAATGAATCTTAATTAATTTAAAAAATTAATAAAATAAAATTGACCTAATAATTATAGTTATAAAAGTATTGTAGTTATTTTTATGTCAAATAATACAATAAATAAATGATTTGGTCATAATATAAGGTGTAATAATTAAAATTTAATATGTTTATGGACCGATATTAAGGGACCATCAGTAAACCGGAAGTTTTGGTCTGTTTGCTTTGGTTTGAAGAGTATAAACCACAAACCCGCACGAGTTTAGTCCAGTTGGTACTCGGGTGGGTGTTGGAAAGAAGAGGTCCATGGTTCGAGTCTTGGCAGCAGCATTATGGGAGTTACACTCTCTGGGTGGGCTCCTTGTGGGCATCAAGACATGGATCTTCATCTAAGAGGCCGCTGAGTACCGTGATTTACCTCCTACACAATACTGTCAGGTCGAGGTATGGGGCCCTTACCTATTGGGTGGGGTAACAATTTAGGTTTGGGTGACTGCATTCTCTTTATTTGATTTTATGGTTCAATTGATATTATTTATAATTTTAATTACTTTGATATTATTCATTTATAATTTTAATTATTTATAAATTATATGAGTTTATTTCATATATTAAATATGAAATAATATATAATATAAAATTATGCTCATATGGTCAAAATAACATAATTTTATCATATATTAAATTTAACATAATACACTTTAACTTATTAATTATATTTGAATTTAATTAATAGATTAATCTGAAAAATAACTTAAATTTTATAGTATCATGAATTAATATTAATTTGTATGAAAAATTGCCAAAAAATGTTAATTTGGTTTCAAATTTATCGAAAAATAAAAGATAATTTTCTAAAAATATTATATATTTTTGAAAAATTATAAATATAATGATTTTTAAAAAATATTTAAAAAGTAATAAATAACTTTATTTTAAGTTTATAGATAATTTATTTTAAACTTATTTTAGATTTATTTTAAATTTATGATAAGTTTATTATAAAAATAATTATTTTTTTTAAATGATTATTTTTATAAAAAGTTTAAAAATTATTGGATAATAAAATTTATTGTTTTTATAATTATTAATAAAAAAGGCAGGCGGTTGGGTGGGTGAAGATAAAAAGTAAAGAAGTAGAGGTTGCAATTTTTGTTCTGAAGTATTTTTAATATTTAATATCATACGTGGCATTTCTTTATTTATAGCACGTCTCGCCACTTAGGTTCTGGTCAGAGCAACACAACGCACACAAACCAACACTCACTCTCTGTCTTTCTTCCTCCCTACCACCAACTCCTACTTCTTCTCCGTCAAGGGGTGTTCTGAGGTAATTAATTTGCTAATTGAATCTTAATTGCTGAAAATCATCTCCAAAAAACTGTAAATTTTCTTGCTAATTTATTTGAGCTTACATTTGTTTTGTTTTATTCCTTAATTTCTTGACGATCTGCTCTGATTCTGTGCTTGGACTTTCGTTTGTTAGTTTTGATTCTTCTAGGAGCCTAGTTAATATGATCATCTATGTTAATCCGCCATAGATCGCAGTTACCGGTGTTTCCTTGCTTCGATTTGGTCTTTCTTTTTTCATTTTCTGTGTTTGCTTGTGGATTTTACTGTTTTGTTTACTGATCTGATTATGATAGCTAAGTTCAAGATTTTATCAAGTTAAGACCCTTTTTTATTTTTTTTTTGTATTTTATATTTGTAAATAGTATACAGTAAGATTTATTACAGCTTAATTGGATTTTGATTCCATGAATCTTTGAATTGTAATTCGATTAGAAATCGGACTTGAGTGTTAAATGTCTGTGGGGTTGTACCTGTAAAAACGGTTTATTACTACTACTATTATTGTTGTGCGTCTAGATTGTTGTTAACTTTGTAACTTTTCTTTGTATTAGATCACATTCAACAATGGTGAAAGCTGTTGCCGTTCTTAGCAGCAGTGAGGGTGTTAAGGGGACCATCTTTTTCTCCCAAGAAGCTCATGGTATTTTTACATTTTAATGCTACTTTCAACTGTATATTTATACGTCTTATTTTGTTTATAGATAATTACAAAATCATTTTTTTAAAAATTTCTTTAAGTTGAAAAAAATTAGCTGTAGAATTTATAACCTTTCTAAACGTAATAATTGACTAATTTGAATTCAGTAAACACTATATGGATAATCATCTTAACTTCATGTGGCCTCAGGTCCAACCACTGTGACTGGAAGCGTTTCTGGCCTTAATCCAGGGCTCCATGGTTTCCATGTTCATGCCCTTGGAGACACAACAAATGGATGCATGTCAACTGGTATTTTTACTGCTTGTAATTCTTCTTGACTAACATATTCAACTACAAGTAACTCTGAAAATTATACTTTCTTTTTTTTTCAAGTTTTCCTTGATTAATATTCTGGTGTTCAATGTGCAGGAGCACACTTTAATCCTGCTGGAAAAGAGCATGGTGCTCCTCAGGATGAAAATCGTCATGCTGGTGATCTTGGAAACATTACTGTTGGTGATGATGGTATGTGATGTATTCAGGTTGCGAAATGCAAATTTGTTTAATTTTCCTTCTGAAATGGCATCAAGAACCCTATTATGATGTTACTTAGAAAAGTTTTCTTTTGTATCACTCTATATTCTTCTTTAATGCCTCTGTGGCGTTTGATAATTTTCTAGGTGAGTAATGTTTATGTTTATTTCATGGTACAGGCTCTGCTACTTTCACAATTGTTGACAGCCAGATTCCTCTGACTGGCGCAAATTCCATAGTAGGAAGGGCAGTCGTAGTTCATACTGATCCTGATGATCTTGGCAAGGGTAATGTTTTAGCTCTCAGCTTTGAAGCTTTTTTGCTACTCATATTTTCATTGAGTAAGCAGTGTTCTGACAGAATGACGAATAATTAGTATCACAATCCATTTCCCTGACTGGGATTATGAATCTAAACTGGCAATGCTGTGCACATTTAACATTAGTATATTTTTAGACAAGTTGAAATGTATTTAGCCTTTGTATAAATTTATTTATCAAGGTATAAGAATTGGATTCTAGTAACTAGTAGGTTTCAAAACACAAGACTTTGGCTACATACAACTAACTTAGACTTTTCCAGAAACAATTCTTTTAGCGGTCTGCTTCATCCAGGCATTGTTTGAAAATGAAATAATTTGCAGGAATATTTTAGTTGGATTCTTGCAAATTCAGTAATGACTGCTCTGAATTTGGCTGGTTTCATTAGAAAAAAAATAATCGACTGTGCAAAAGTTATTGTTGGTTCTGCAGCAAGATTTACCTTTCGTCAAATTGGAACCTGAATTTTCTTCTTTCCTTTTTAATTTTTTCCCCTAAAAGAGTGCTTTTTACCATCCGCCCTTAACCCCCAGGATGGTAAAATCCCAAGGCCTTCTACTTGACTGAAATTGGTCATGGACAGAGTTTTACCTAGTTCGTTTTTAGAATCTGGTGCGTCTATGTATGTGACGCATGACTTTTCTACATTCCAGGAGGACATGAACTCAGCAAAACAACTGGAAATGCAGGCGGCAGGGTAGCATGCGGTAAGTAAACATTTCCTTTTCTGATTACGGAGATTCATAATCATTGGATAATCCACCAGTCATGTTATGATCTAGTATTATGTACCGTCTACTTATAACAGCGATGTTGATGCAGGTGTGATCGGTTTGCAAGGATAAGCTGGATGGGCATATGCTTTTCATAATAAAAGGATAGCAGTTGTTGAGGGGGTTTGGCTTTACAGCTTCACAAGAATGTTCTAAAAATCTTTGGAATAAAGAATACCACTCTATTGTACCCTGTTGAATGGTTTCTTTCTATCATGCTCTTGTATTTCATGCGCTGCTTTATTAAACTCGAGTTGAATCATATTTTCAATCCCCAAAACCTGGATTTACAGAATACGGAGCCTAATTAATTATTTGAATCAGCTATAGCTATAGATATATGTGTATTCTTTTAAACAATAATCGGCGAGATTGGATCCATGGTGCTTTGTTGTCATCAGAAATGAAGAGCTTGCAAGATTGCACCATCACAGCTCCCTCGAAATATAAGTACAAGTACAGTAATACTCATGACGAATTCAGCACTGAGAAAAGGATAACGACCATGACAAAATTCATATGCAGGATAATGAAATTCAGATGTTGATGATATTCGATTATATATATATATATATATATATATATATATATATATATTCTCATGGTAACTTTAGGATACAAATTTTAAATTATTTAAATAAATCCTATTTCTTAATATTTAATGAATTGAATCAATTTCATTAGAAAAAAGTCATAATTACTTCATTTAATTTGAATTATTTGAAATGAGGTATTTAATATAATATATATATAATATGAAATATTTTGTATGCTTTATAAAATTAAAAATAAAATATGTATATTTCATAAATTTAATTATCTTATCTTATCTTTATGAGATTTAAAATATCATTTAAAGATGATATTTTAGAAATATTTTGTATTGGACTTATTTCTTTTGTTTTTTTCAAATCTTATTAATGGTAAAAAGAGTGGGAGTGGGAGAGAATCTTGAATTCGTAGCGTAGGAAGTACGAACTATTTTCATTATTATTCATTATTTCTTGCGTACAGTGTGGTTGGTCTCTTTCCTATAATTTCCTTTTCTTTTGGTAGTATTGAGCTTATGAGCTTCTTGGATCGCTAGTTATGACGGTCTGTGAAGGAGTTAGAGCCATTTTCAAAAGAAGTACACCAAGGTCACCACTTCAGATTTCATTTCACTATCTGCATAGTCTTGCTTACTGTTCTTCTTACATATGATTTACGGTTCAATTTGTTTTGAAACTACTACTACTATTCAGGTTAATGTAAAAGGCCTTAGCATGTCTATTTTCTTAGTTTTAACTCTTTTAACTTTCCATCTAAACTTTGTGTTAGATCACAGTCATCAGTGGTGAAGGCAGTCACCGTTCTTAGCAGCAGCCAGGGAGTCAAGGGGACAATCCTTTTCTCGCAAGAACATGGTGGTATGTTTGTAATCTTCTGTCAGTTGCGTATAAATTTCTTACTGGAGAAATTCAGCATTATGATTATTGGGTTTCCAAGCATTATGATTTTGCTACGGATAATTGCCTTTGTCCTCAGGTCCGACCACCGTAACCGGAACCATTTCTGGCCTGAAGCCAGGACTCCATGGATTCCATGTTCATGCCCTTGGAGACACAACCAATGGATGCAACTCAACTGGTATTGCTCGCACCCTGGAAGTTATTCTTCTCTACATTCTTCACTCCATGGTGTTGCTTCTCTTGACTTAATCGTCTCCTTGTCGATTCATAGGACCACACTTTAACCCTGCTGGGAAAGAGCATGGTGCTCCTCAGGATGAAAATCGCCATGCTGGTGATCTTGGCAACATCTCAGCTGATGATGATGGTAATTCCAATATGGGAATTTATTTTCCAGAACGACATTACTGCTTCTCTTGTGGGTTAAGAATCTAGTTAGATGTTAACATTACTTTGGAAAATTCTTTCTCCATGCTCTGCTCTTACTCATTATCAACAATCGTTTTCTTGGTGAATAATATAATACTTCATGTCCGTTGGCATGGTGCAGGAAAAGCGACTTTCACAATTGTTGACAAGAAGATTCCTCTCACTGGACCGAATTCCATAGTAGGAAGGGCAATCGTCGTTCATGCGGATCCTGACGATCTTGGCAAGGGTAATCCACCAATTTTCCAATTCTCACCTTAAACAGTCATTTATCTTAGATCGTTTCACTACCAAAGTAAAGAAAAAGTATCTGACTAGTGACTTTCCAATATTCCAGGGGGACATGAACTCAGCAAGACCACCGGAAATGCAGGCGCCAGGATAGCTTGCGGTAAGTGGTAAACTTGCTTCATTGGAACAGAATCATTACATATGCTTGGGGTTTACGAATGAAAATCTTAAAATAATTCAACCACGCTTTTCAAGTTCATCATCATCACTGCAGAAACTGGCTTTGAATTCATAAACCAGAAAGCACCCTTGTGATACATAATCTATGATACTGATCGAGTCATCTCTATGTAGGTATTATTGGTCTGCAAGGATAAAGCTGATCGGTCTACGGCAGTTGATCATGAATTGGGTTTGACAGATTTAGATTATACTTGAAATGGTTGTGGGACAACAGATCTTTTGGGCAAATAAGAGAAACCATTGTTAGTGGGACTGATGGATGGCCTGCTTGGCTTATCTAAAGGGACTGCATGCCAAACGGCCATCTTTACTTTAAATTTAATTTTGTTAGGTCCGTATGTAATTTTGCAACCATAGATCGTCTCTCTCAAGCATCAGCTGCCAAATGGACTAATTTGTACAAATTTTAATTCACATCTCTATTAAAAATTTATAAATAATTTATTTAACAGCCTATTGGGTAGGTCAACATTAACGCTAGAAAATAGAAAATTCCAGTCCCTCATCTCCAAATCTTCCAGAAATTATACGTGGCTATTCGACGTCGTATCTATTTATAACGTGCGTCAGACAAATATATATATTTACCCAAACATATCACAAAAGAAAACATATATTTAAATATAATTTTTTTAAACCCAAAAATTATTATTTTATAATACGACGTAGTTTGTGTTCCTCTTTTATTTAATCACGTCTCTGTACTTAGCCAGTGGCCAGACCAAAGCTCAGTCTCTCTAATTTCTATTAACCACTGCTAATCTACTGCTGCTCTCTGTCCCAAAGGAGCGTCCTGAGGTAATTAGAATTTGTTATCCAAGATCCTTAATCATTATGCTGCTTTTTATTTCACTTCAATTTCTGTTTTCTACCTTCGTCTTTGATCTTATAGACGATCTGCGTTTTTGTCTTTCTTCTTTTTATTAATCATCCGTAGATCGCAGTTGCCGTCGTTACATTTGGCGTTTATTTTTCTGTACTTGTTTGTGGATTTTACTGTTCTGTTCCGATCAGCTTTAATGTTTTTTTCTCGGTTGTCTAAAACGTAAAAAAAAAAAAAAAAAAGAGAGAATTATCTGCAGCCACTGCATATCGAGCCAAGGGCCATGGTCCACATATACCACCTTTGTGTCGGTGATAGGTTGAAACTTTATCACAATAAGATTGGTCCTTGTTTTTCCTTAAAAAAGAAAACAAGTTATTCAATGTAGTTCTTAATGGTAGTTACTGGATTCTGAATAGCATGCAAAAAATGAATTTTTAATTCAAGTACGAATCTAGAAATTTTATGTGGAAAGATCAAATATCATGTAAGAATTCCTGAAAAAATTAAAAAATAGTTTTTAACTTGTTGGCTGTATCCTGGTGTTAGAACACATTCAACAATGGCGAAGGCAGTTGCTGTGCTTACAAGCAGCGAGGGAGTAAAGGGGACTATCTTTTTCGCACAGGAAGATCCTGGCGGTATTTCATTTTCCAAAGCTGTTTTTCAGTTGTTTGATGCTTGGAATGGTCTTCGTCTCTTTCAAATTGCATTGTTTTGGTAGTTTGAACGGATTTAGAAAATTAAATTATGACTCTTTCTTGCAAAAGAAAATTTTCAACTTTTTCAGAGTTCCGAAATGATAATTCCATTTTTTATATAACAATTAAAAAATTAAGTGTAAATAATATAATTTATTAATTAATATGATATTGTTATTTGAGACAAAAAAATTTTATTTTTTAAATTACTTTTAATTAATAATTATTTCTTGCATTTATGGAACTTCCGGATATCATGGTTATGATTGTGCTTTTGGATTATGATGGATAAAAAGGTAATAACGTGACTGAATAAAGATACATCTTTGCATACGTAATTATTTTGCTATATTTTTCACAAAATAATATTTAAAATGTATTAATAAAACTATAATCCCTTTATTAAAAATAAAAAATATATTTAATATATCTATAATTCACGTTTATGACTACCCAAGTAATTATATACATGAACAATTAGTATTAGTTATAATTTAAACATCTGATAACATTCAATTATAAACCCCACCTAATAATTATCTACTACAAATTTCAAGCAATATTTTAATTAATCAAACCTTAAAAAGTTTAATCAGAAAATCATGAATAGATTGAAGTTTCAAGGAGATATCAGGTTTGTAATCCTGAAAATTGTCTTTCATTTGTATGCGGTCAGGTTCGACCACTGTAACTGGAAGCGTTTCCGGCCTCAAGCCAGGTCTTCACGGCTTCCATGTTCATGCCCTTGGAGACACCACCAATGGATGTCTTTCGACTGGTATTGTATTGTTCACTGCCTAGAAACTATTCTTTTCCATATGATCATCCACCAAGGAAAAACACGTGTTTGTTTTTGTTTCGGCTTTTCTTCTGTTAATCTCTTGGTGATGAACTTGCAGGAGCACACTTTAACCCTGCTGGAAAAGAGCATGGTGCTCCTGAAGATGAGAATCGCCATGCCGGTGATCTTGGCAACATCGATGCTGGTGATGATGGTATGTATAAAAATATCTATCGGAAAATACTTACCTAAACCTAAACCTGATGTATTAAAAATATCAAGTATTGATGATCTATGTTCAAGAATATGAATCAAAGTATGTTTTGTTATGAATGATAGTTTTATTCTTCTTCTTCTGATGCCTTGGTATTGTTGGGAGAATAACATTCAGGTATGTTGGCATGACGCAGGAAACGCTACTGTTTCGATTGTTGACAAGCAGATCCCTCTGACTGGACCAAACTCCATAGTCGGAAGAGCGATCGTGGTTCATGCGGATCCTGATGATCTTGGCAGGGGTAATCTTCAGTTTCTTTACTTGTTTTCAAGTCATATTTGTTGCTTTGTATCATCATTGATGAATGAACCAAGTTCTGATATTGCTGGATAGTTCACATTACAATTATAATAATTAAAATAATTTCATACATATCATAATGTTAGTAATAGATCCATGATTCTACACCAATTTTTTAACCTGACAATCACATGCTCTTACTTAAAAATACAGCATTAATCGAAACAAGTGATTGAATGACTTCATATAACTCCTCTCGAGGCAAGTGTATTTTGAAATGGTACATGATCCTTGACTTCTTCTATACATCCAGGAGGAAATGCAGAAAGCAAAATCACAGGAAATGCTGGCGGCAGAGTAGCATGCGGTAAATACTTGAGACTTTCTTCATCGCATTAACAAAATTATTTCATTTTCCATATGAATTCAAATGTTATCTTCAACTGCATTTTTGTAGCTCATACTTCAACTTATTCGGTCATCTCCATGTAGGTGTTATCGGTCTGCAAGGATAAGCTGCTGAGTCATTCTGATTATTATGGGGTTGGCTTGAAAACTTTACAAGAATGATCATACTATTAAGTCTTGTAGCATAAATAAAAAGAACCAGTTGAACGTCTATGTACCTACTGGTTGGTGGTCTTCTTGTTTAATAATGTACAAGTACTGCATCCTTTGTGCCTTGCTTCATTTAAGGTTTATCCATGGAAAAACCTTAATTAGTGGCAGGAAAAAAATAAAAAATATTTAATATTATCTAAAATATCAATATTAAATATTAAGGCTCAATCATGGATAGAAGGCGAAAATTATCAAATTATGGTATATTATAAATAATGAGTATAATTCGGTATCGAAGGTTTTTATATGCACACATATACATGTCTATTTAAAAGAATTTATTAATACAATATTATTATTTGAGAACAAATATCAATTTTTAAAATCTTTAAACTTGTATCAATTTCAATTAAATATATTTTTAAAATATTAAATTTATTTACTTCCATATTATCATATCTATAATCAGAATTATCAACCATTTGATATTCTATTATGATAAATAAGATTAATTAACACAATAAATATCATAATTATTAATAGATACGATATATATAATTATATATATTTTTATTATGGTCTATAAGTCTTCTTTATTGTAATTTATATGATAGTATTGAATTGAATCAAAAAATAATAATGAGAATATGTCATTATATGATTTTTAAATGAAAGGGATAAGATATATAATTTTAATAAATAAATATAATAATTTAAGTAATTATGTGTGAAAAATTCAAATCTAGAAGATAAATTATTTCATATTTAATTCTCAATTTTATAAAATTATATAATAAACCTTTTAAGAATGGTATGTATAGAGTAGGCTGAGAAGCCATCAATTGCTTGAATGATGATGCGGCTTCTACATATGCTTTTATTGATGCATACTCCTTAATCATCCTCTTACATAGTTTTAATTTATATTTTTGTATATATATGAATTAACATTCATATAAATATAAGCATTTGAAAAGCCAAAAATTTATTATATACGTATGTAAAGTAAAATGATATAAATTTATTTGATAAAATCAAAATTTAAAGAGATATTTATGTAAATAGGGGAAGCGGGGAAATCATTTTAAAAAATACAGCAGGAACATGTGAAAGTATTTTTTAAAAATATGTTTTTAATTTTTAAAAAATATCATTTTTTAATATTTTTATTTTTTAATGTATAATATAATTTTCTTATAAAATGCATTTTGAAATTAAAAATTATTAAAATATAAAATGTATATTATTCTAAATTAATATTAAAAGGTTATAATTTAAAATTTTGATTTAAAATATTTATGTTTTAAATACTAAAATTATATCTTTTTAGTATTTTCTTTTTAATATTTTTTAATGTAACACATTTTTTTAATATATAATATTTAAAATTATAATTTAATATACTAAAGTGATATCGTTTTAGTATATGATATATATATATATATATATATATATATATATGATACTATTTTCTATAAATTTTGAAAAAATTCTTGAAAATAATTTTTTTAATTTCATATTTTTTTCTCTAATTGAATATCCGTAAAAATGTTGTGCATCCATGGGTTTGATTTGAAAGAGGCCCATTACATACGAATGGGCCGAAATCTGATCTTTCCAAGTAAAAAGAGAAACGAAAAAACAGCTCGTCGATTTGCAGTGGCTAACTATTCCGCTGGACTTCGTCTACGGGAAGAAAGAAGGGAAAAAGGAAATTAAAAGTTGAAGGAAATGGGAAGAGAAGTGGCAGAGAGTTGTATCGATAGTCTACTCATGGAAATGGTTGCATCTTATTGCAATCGATTTGGTGCAAATAAGCCTGAGCTTGCTGGCCGTCGGATCGAGGCCATCGGCTATCAGGTCGGTCATCAGCTCGCCGAACGGTACATTCACTGCACACCTTTCTATTTCATCTAATTAATCGCTTATAGCTGATTTCCTCGCCATTATTTTTTGTAATTTTTATTATTTGAATTTTGGATCTTTATGTCTGATCTATGTTTATGTTAGCTCGAGATTTAGTTTTTCTGATTTAATTCCCTAACCAGCACTTTTGATTCCGAGAAATGGCTCGAAAATGTAAGATTTTGCTGTTGACTTAATTCTGTGGGTTTTTTTTTTCAAAATATTATTTGCAATTTCTTCCTCCTGGTTTTGTATAAAATTTCAGTTGAATTGAGTTCTTGTAAAATATTTTATGTTTGGAAGTGTTTCATTTATTTGAAATTGTATTCAAGGAGGAAAAAACAACTGAAAGCGTTGAATTCTAGCAATCATATATGTTTCCGTAAAGAAAGATTTTGATGCATTGCTAGACTTTTCAAATAAATGGATAACAACATTACCTTTTAAGCTGTAGAAAAGAGTAAAACGTTTCATTTTTGTTAGATATACTATGGAGCGACCGCGGTTTAGTGATCATCTTGAGGCAATAAAGTTTATTTGCAAGGATTTCTGGTCTGAGGTTTTCAAGAAGCAGATAGACAATTTGAAGACAAATCATAGAGTAAGGTTTTTGGTCCTATTCTGAATTGGAATAATGCAGTTGTGTTGGATGATTAATTGGTTTTTGGTTGCGACGTAGGGTACATTTGTGCTGCAAGATAATAAGTTTCGTTGGCTTTCACGCGTTGATCCATCAATTGAAAATCTGGAATTGTCACAAGATCCTTCTGCTTCGGCGGAGAGCATGTCTACTCGAGCAATGAGCATGCATCTATATTTCCCATGTGGTATCATAAGAGGAGCTCTTTCAAACTTGGGGATTCCTTGTGCAGTTTCTGCTGATATATCCAATCTTCCAGCATGTGAGTATCCGGATCTTGAACACTTTTACCTATGTCATTTGGTTAATGTGAATTTTGTTGTGTTCAACTGTTTGTGAATATTACATGGTATGCCAGATTACTTTGTAGCAAACTATCATGCCACATCATGCGTGTATTACCATTAGCTGTTGACTTTTCATGTATGAGTCAATGCTAAGATTTTCATTCTATTGTTAACAGACTGGCATTTCGCTGAATTACTTGGTCACATATACTAAGGATTATTTATTTCAACTGCTGTATGATTGTGTTCCTATAAACATTTCTCATGTAGCCATTTTCTGAAACTAGGGCATTGTTTTTTAACTTATTTCTTCGTTTGGTTTGGCTAACAATGATGCAATCTTCTCGCTTTTGACATTGCATAAGAAGTTAGCTGGTCTTACGATCTCACTGTTTTGCTTTTCAATTTGAATTTACCTCCTCTTCTTCTTCTTTTTTTTTTCTTTTGTTATTGCTATTATCTAGATTCTTACGCTTTAATTAGGCATAACCTCGACCAGATTAGTCAATCTCAAAAATAGAATCACTTTCTATCACGCAAGTTCACTCCACTATTCCTAACAGTTTCAGGATCCTCAAATCGGGCAAGTTCATCAACTTGCACCCTTAGTGTTAGCATCTTATAGAAGGCTTTGTTGCTTTTAAACTGCCTTCTAATAACCATCCAGATTTGTGGCAATTGTGTTTCCTTTTTCCCATTTTAGCATGTTCCTCTTATATCTTCTTAACAAAAATTGAAGATCTATTCCACGTATGATGGCAAGTCTGAGTTCTTTCCCCAACTCATTCTCGATTGGAATCTGTTTACAAGACATAGCTCGAAGTGTTCTGAACCTATCCAAAAGAAGGGATGCTTTAAGACGGATCCGGAAAATAATAATAACATATTTACCTCTAATGCCTAATATTAAGAACAACAAAAAGAAAATATAATGAAAATTTAGGCTTCATTGCCCTCACACTAGATCCCGTCCCTAAGAAAGCTCTCTAGGATTCTTCCGTACTGTTTGATATATATATATATATATATATATATGTGTGTGTGTATGTATGCACGCATGTATAGAGTTTAATTTCAATTTTCCTTTAAGTTCTTTTGTTTCATATTCTTTTATGAAATGCTTTCCAATTTGTATTGGATTTTATTTTCATTTGAGTGAATGTTGTGTTATTGTTTAGTTCTAATTTGTTTTGTCACAAGCTTTAAGTTTTCGGTTATTTCTTGTAAGACATGCATTGGGTTCTGGTGTTAATAGTCGGAGTGTGATATGTCTGATAGGCTACATCGACTAATCACAATTTCGACACTGTCCGTGTAACATTCATTATAAGTCTGCACATATGCACTGAGCATGTTAGCTGTGAACACAGGTTCGTTCGTGGTTCGCATAAAGGCTTGAAGAAATCATTGCCACAAACATGGAATCAAAATGGTGACTTGAAGAATGTTCATAATTTACCAATATTTGATGTTCCATTTCTACTAATGCCTCTCTCTTCATCATGAAAAATGTACTTCCGACTCTGAAAAAACTCTCTGAAATTGTAGCAGTGAAATATATTTTTGCCAAAGTTTCTGCTGCCGATGTTTGTCGTTTGTATTTTCTTAAAGCTTCTCTCTTGGACGGGCATGGCTGTTGGTATTCATACCTTTTTTTCTACTATTTTATTTCGCATTAATTGAAAATATTAAATTTTCTCTCATTTCTTTTATGCTATTATTTCTCTTGGTTATCAAATGATATAAATGGTATTAACATATGAAACTTCCAGTTGAGTCTGAGAAAAACTGTTTTCTTGATTTTTATTTTTTACTTTTTTATTAAAATTTTCATTTGAGACGGTAATTTTAATAAGAAAATCAAAAATAAAGTTAAAAATCATTTTTTTCCAAATTTAATATCAAATCAAGTCTAAATTATTTTTTCCAAAAAAACTGTTTATCAAGAATAATTTTTTAAAAAATTAAACAATTAATTTAAAATAACTAAAATAAACAAGACGAATTATTTTTGAAACCGAGTTTCAGCGTGGAATCAAACCAGTTACAGTTAGAATGGAACCGGATGGTTTAAGGTTCAATCCTAAACCAACGGAAGCAACTTGCTTTGTTCAGTGTTCGTCAGGCTTACAAGTTCAGTTCTTGTTAAAATATCACCTAACTACTATCATTCGCTGTTTTAAATCCCAAACACCTTTCTGTATCCGTCTGCCATTGATTTTTTATCTTCTTTTTCCCTCCTTCTGTATCTTTCTGCTGAAGGGTTTGCTCCCAAAACAGAAACCATAAAGAAAGTTGCCTTTTTTTCTTGGCTTTCCTTTTCTTTTTTAGCCTGGAAAGGACAGAAAAGGTTAGTTCTTTGATCATTGTTTTTTTGTTTTTCTTTAGTTTTGCATGTTTTTTCTTTTCTGGGTTTAGCATTTTTGGATTTATCTTTTCTTTTTTTGGTTACTTGTAAAGCTTTCTTTGGTTCCAATGGAGGCCATTATGGACAATATAAAATTGTCCGAGTTAAAGAGAGAAAACCTACGCAAGTTGCTTGATCAGGCACATTCGCAAGCATCTTCTATTCTGTCGCTTACTCTCGAATGGAAAGACTTAGGGGATCAGCTTGATCTGGCTAAGCATTCCTTATTAAAGCAAGCTCAAGAACTAGCCTTGAAAGAGGAAATTTTAGAGGAAAAAGCCCGAGTGCTTGAACAACGTGATCAAGAGGTTGAAATGAAGTCAAGTAAGTTCAAAGAATGTATAGATGAGCTGCAGATGAAGGAAAGAGACTTGGGTTTGATTAGAAAGAGGATAGAGGAGTGTACTTGGGAGCTTTGTTCAAAGGAAAAGGAATTGAACTTGGCTCGACAAGAGTTTGATGATTGTGATGAGATGCTTAAAATGAAAAGGCAGGAACTGGGTCTTGTCCAGAAGGAGCTTGTAGCTTGTTACGAAGAGCTTACTGTGCACAACAAGCAACTGGTTTTGGTTCGGGATTTGCTAGAAAAACCAGTTGGGGAGCCTAAATCAGAGGAGATGAGATGGAGTTCGGTTCGTACATTTCTTGAGGACTGTTCTGAGGAACTTTCTGTGAAAAAACAAGGGTTGGAATGCCCTGAGAAGGCACTTCAGGAACGTTGCAAGGAGATGGTGACACAAGAGGAACAGGTGAAAAAGTTGCAAGTTTTGGCTGAAGGTTGTGACATTGAACTTAAGCAGAAGCTGAAGGAATTGTCTATGGTGAAGAGTTTGATTAGTGATTGTAACGGCGAGCTTGCGTCCAGAAAGAAGCAATTGGAAATGCTTCGGCTTCTGACTGAGGAAGTTTCCGGTGAACTTGACTTGAAGAAGAGTAAACTGAGTGGAATTGAAGATTCAATTGCTCAATGCTTGAAGCAGTTTGATCTGGAAAAACGGAAACTTGATGCAACTCGAAATATGATTAATGATTGCCTTAAAGATTTTAATCTGAAAGAGGGGGAACTAAATCGTTTACAGATGTTGATCAAGGAAAGATCACAAGATCTTGATTTAAAAGAGAACCGTCTCGATTCAATCAAATTGTTGATTGATGAATATATGGAAGAACTAGAAATCAAAGAGCAGCAGTATGATGCTGTGAAGAAGTCTGTTGATCAGTGCTCTGCAAAGCTGTCGCTGAAAGAGAAAGAACTGGAGATGATTGAACAATCGAAGCTTCTGTCAGAAGAGAATAAGTTATCTCCGAAGGATGTGGAATTGATTAGACTCCAGAAATTAATTGAGGAGACGTCAAAAGATGTTGATTTACAAAAGAAACATCTTGATTCAATTAATGTGTTGATTGAGGCGCACACTGTAGAACTAGGAGCAAAGGAGAAGCAGCATGATCTGGTGAAGAAGTCCATTGATGCGTGCTCTGCAAAGCTCTCACTGAGAACAACAGAATTGAAGTTGATTGAACAATCTATAAGGAAGAAATCGTTGAAGCTTTGGTCTCAGAAGAAGAAATTACGTTCTGTTCGCAGACTTGCAAAACGCTATTCTGAGAAACTTAAATCGAAAGAAAAAGGAGTCAATATGATAAGAAAGAGTATAAGATCGTACTGTAAAGAACTTGAGTTGAAAGAGAGGGAATTTAATGCTATTCTAGAATGCATTAAAGAGCGGAATGAAGAACTTCAACTGAAAGAGAAGCTATTGAAATTCTTAGAAAAATCAATTTCAGAATGCTGTCAGAAGCTTGACGTATGATGGAGGTTCAGAAGATCTCTGTCCAAAGTTCAATTATGGAATGCGCTGAAGATCCTGAAATAAAAAAAGACTAATCTTGATTTGGTTGAAAAATCTTTGAAAGGTTTCTTGGATGAGCTTGCATTGAAAGAGGCAGAAATGGACTCGGTGCAAAGAACAAGTTGTGAATCTAGAAAAGAGCTTGAAGAAAGGGAAACGTATTTGGATTTGCTGAAGAAAACGTTATGAAGAACGCTTGATCAAGCTTGAAATTAAAGAGAAGCAATTTGAAGAACATGTCAAGGAGTTCGAACTAAGAGAAAAACAGTTTAACACCATGGAAAAATCTGTCAAGGAATGTTGTAAGCAAGTGAACTTCATCAAATATCATTCACAAACAGTGATTGAACAACCTGAGAATTCCATGGCTGACAAAAATGCCAATGCTTTGACTGTGGATTTGCAGAACTGTATTACAGTCAATGGAAGAAAGCTGCAGATGTTTCTGAATGAGAGAAAGCAGGATTGGGTTCACCATGAAGTCTTCGCTGCTATTCAAATGTCACCAGATCCAGGAAAGTTGGTACTAGATAATGTGGATTTTGACTTGAGTGTCATTAGGAGGAGTTGTACTAATTTGTTATAACCTTTGCATAAAATATCACCTCAGATTGGGCCACAAATAAGGGAAGAAGCGACGAAGCTTGCTTGCAAGTGGAAGGCAAGGATAAGGGCTGAGCCTCATAATTCTATGGAGGTGTTGGGATTCTTGCAACTTTTGGCTGCCTTGAAACTGGCATCTGCTTTCAGTGCTCATGAACTCCAAAGTCTTCTCCTTGGAACTCTCAGCTTAGGCGGGTGCTATCCCTTCTAGAGAATGTACCTGGTACTACTTTTCAGGGTAGCCAGGCTCCTGAAACACAACAAGTTCTTCAAATTTCAGATAGTTTACTTGGTAAGTGAAGTTTTTATTCTTCATGTCTGATGACCTGATCTATGAGGCGTTACCTCAAAATTGTGGTGAAAGTAGTTTTTTTGCCGGCAAGTTTTAAGATTCCTTTTCTTGCTCAGGTATCTACAGTTCTTCCACATATAAAAATTGAGCAAGTGGGAGGTTTAGGCCACATTGCATTCTTCATGTGCAAATTGTCTGTCTAATACTGCAATCAAAGAAAGGGTTTCTCCTTCGGTCCAAGCTGAGGACATGAGTGGCCATGATTTGAAGCCAGATGAAGTTCTAGCTGCCTTTGCAGTAGACCCAGCAAAATTCGTTTTGGATGTAACGCAAGAGTCGCATGCCCAGCAGTTGAAAAATGAAGGTTCAGAACTTGATGCAAATGCCGTCAGAAGTAGGGTTATCTTATTGGAGGAGTAGCTGGTGAAAATCTCACCAACCACGAGGCCCACTGGTGAAAGAAGCAGCTATGAAACAGGCAGTTTCCTGGAAAGGAAATATAAAACTGGATCTTGAGAATTCAACAGAAGTTTGCTCATTTGGCTGTTTTCAATGATATATGGAATTGTGCTTTATCTTGGAAGAGAGGAGATTTCCAGGCTTCTTTCGATTGTTTCCCATAGAACAAAAGTCCCTTGCTTTCTCATATAAGATTCCTAGTAGTTGTTGTTCTTGTCAGATAACTGTATACATTTGGAGGTTTATATTATTAATATGTTTGATTATTATTTAAATTAATTTCATTAAATATATTTATATGATATAAAATTAAATATTAAATAAAAATATATTAGCATCATATTTTTTCTATATAAGATTAATAGAGAATATACATTATTCTTCTTATTTATGGTATTTATTATACAAATTCAAGAACAAGCTTCTAAACCTTTGGATTATTATAAAAGAAAGTATTAAAGATTCAATTTCTACATTTATATCAATTTTATTGATTTAATAATATCTCAGTTGTTTTCATGTCTCTGTTGGGACATGTGTCATTTCCTAGGGGCAGAAAAGGCTCCAACAGCTCAATTTACCAACGTTCATCTCTTACAGAAACTTGTTCAAAGGAAACATCATTTAGTGGCTGTTAGATTTGGTGAAGCCACATCCCTTTCTTATTATTTCAAAATTGGATTTAAATATACTTTTATTATTTTAGGTTCTTAAAAAGTTTGATCGAGGGTAAAGGTTTACTCACATGAGATTGAATTGAAAATCCAATTTGAATGGATTTTCATTTATTGACACGAATGTTATTAATCTATGATTTATTTTTTAAATTATTTTAAATTTTTACTTCCTTTATCTTGACCTTTCTATGAATGTTATAATAATGTTTTTCGTCCTTATTTCTTTTCATTTTTTCATGTTTGACTATCCACATTTACGAGATTCCTTCCAAATCTCCAACATTCATTTTAGTCTCAGATTTCTATAAATACCTACTCACACTTCATGGTAAGACACAATACAATACATTTATCTCGATTCTCTTTACCGTTTTTGCTTCATACTATTCAAAGTAGACCTTTAAGAATGATGCATACATATGACTCGAGCTACAACAATAATTTTTCATAACCTGTTTTCCCGGCTGTTTTTCTTATGAGATTTAGTTGTGAATTTGAGCTGGTCAACGAGTTCCTACCGGAGTAAATCCTGCAACAGTCACATGGAGAATATATGGGTTTGTTTAGTATGGAGAGATTTCGGTTAAATCGGCCGTATGTCTAATATTTCTCTTACTCTGTCGTGTATGCTTTGTCGGTCACTGAAATACTGTTCCTATTGCCATTGTACATCCACAATCATACTCGATAACCTTGACGAACATATTTGTTGGATGTGAACTTCATTACAGGATAATATCATAGATGAAGAATTGATCGCTCTTAAATCCATCTTAGAATGCCAAGCAGAATGCAAGTTCGAAGCCCGATTTCATAGCATAAACGGTCGCATTGCCAAGCTTGAGAGCAAGAAGGCAAGCAGGATTGGCACTTCATCAGCCCCTGCCTTCGTTCTCCAACCACAACAGGATGGCCAAAACTTTCGCGCAAGCCCAAGGGATACCGAGCCAGCTCCTCAGAACTTGCGTCTCAGGTTTGACAGGCTGAATTCATCTAAGTCTGCTAACCATCAGAACCCACAAAGGAATTTATCTAGGCTTCTGAAATATAATTACAGCATTGCTAGAACTCTTCATTCGAGTCCCGTGTAAGCTTATACCATTAAATTATTTGTATTTTACTACTTATATTATCATAAAACTATACAATAAAATTAGTACTTAACAATCTTCAAAGTATTACAAATAATAATCAAAATTAATAATTGAAAATAGCAAAAATTAATAAATTATATATAATATATATATCCCTATAACTAAAAAATAATATCATAATAAAAAATAAATTGATATTATAAAATCAAAAAGATTATTCATAATTATTAGTTATAATATGTTAAGATATTTTAATTTGAGACGAGATGAAATAAATAAAATATAAAAATTTTAAAATTGAATATACCAAAAAATTTTGGAATAAAAATATAAAGCTTTTTTTTATTTATAAAAATTTAATATATGTATCTTTTTTAAATTATAAATATTTGATAAATATAAATATAAAAATATATTGTCTAATTTTACGTGTATTTATATATTTAAGAAAAATAAATAATAAAAAGTGTTAAAAATGAGTTTGAAATATTAATTTTTAAAATAATATTTTAAAATTTATATAAATAAAAAATTTATGATATTTTATGAAATATATATATTATATTTTAAATTTTATGAATAGAATAAAATATTTTATTAAATATTTCATGTTAATGCTGAAATTCATTAAAATTTTATGACATTGATTGGAATGAAGAGAAGTGGTATGGCTCCTGCCGGGGGACAACGGAAAGAAGGACAGGACGGCACGTGTCAGTGACCCAATCAAAAGCATGATCCCTTCATCAAACCTTTTCTTTTCTTTATCTTAAAAATATAGATTTTATAAATTATATATTTTGAAACCATAAAAAAACAAAAAAGCAAATGTCAGAACAGAAAATAATTGTATTATATTATTTTCATTGATTTTTTTATTATTACAGAAAATAAATATAATCGCTATCTACTTTTTATTTATTTTCCCTGTAAGTTGTATTTTATTATAAAATTATTGATTAATATCGCATTTTCTATGATGATAAGTACAAAATAAAAAGGATTTGGTACACAAATTACATGAATTATTACTTTTTCAGATTTTTTAATATTATTTTGTATTAATCATCCATTTTTATTTTAATGGTTCATCTATGATTATCATTTTATTTTATCATATATTTGATATTAAATTTAATTTAATTTAATTATATGTGATTTATATTTCATATGTAATGTCAATTTTTTTTATTTGATTTGAAGTAAAATTATATATATTAACGTAATTTAAACTAAAATTGATATTTATATTAAAATAAACTTATTAATCTATTTTTATATTATATTTATAAAAAGATTAATTGTGTATTTTTGTTTATCTCCTCCTTTCACCCTTCATCTAATATAATCATATACATATTAAAAGTGGGAAGAGGGATAAGTGAAAATACAAGTCTACCACTCCCTTTTTAATTTTAATAATTCAAAGATAAATATTATTTTTTAAAATTTACATAAAGATAAGTATTACTTTTTTAATTTTAATTGAAAGATAAATATTATTTTTTAAAATTTATATAAAGATAAATATTACTTTTAAAAATTTATAAAAAATAGATATAAA
>CANYBF011612352.1:0-42411 GCA_948192965.1 Dalechampia spathulata | reverse complement strand
AGGCATCACCTAATCACATTCAGTAATATACATTCACATCATCATTATCTATATACATTCACATGCACACATACACATGAACAGTCATACAGACACCTAACAGTGCCTAACTCCTAGGGTCTCTACTGTGGGTGTAACATTTCTATGCAGTTTTTATTTTTGAGTATTTTAAACTGCGTCGAATTTCTGTTGAAATTTTCAAAACCACTATTTTCTTACTGTTTTATCAAATTTTTCCATACTTTTTACTATATCTGATCTTACCGAGCGCGGTGGCTCTTCCGCACAGAGAGACAAACGCACCTGTCCTCTTGGTTCGGGCCCTCGTGGCTCCTCTTCTTCTGCCTCTGCTATGAGGACCTCCATTCTCAGTGATAAAGTCTTTTCTTACTCTTGTTTCATGTGTCATCCTACTCTCCGATAGATAAGTCTGGAGGACGACGTTCTGGGTTATTTGGCCAATGTTCATTGATCAAATTTCACGTTTCTTTCCAACCACTATATACAATCTATCGCTTTAGAGTTTTTACAGGCTTTCTCCCTATCTACTTCTTTTTCTTGCACTTTTCGTCTCTTCAACATATATCATTCTCTTTCTACTTTTGAGTTTGATGCTCTGTTCGGATTTCCTACTGATGGCATTACAAATACCAAATCTGTAGTTTTTTACCGTAATTCTTTCTGGAAGGACATTGCCATCGATACTGCTTTCAGGCCTTCTCGATAGAAGGCCTCCTGTCTAATGACACCGTTACTGGCCCTAACGGTTACTGGCCCTAACCTCATTTTTCTCTACTGCATGGTCACAGGCACTCCTATTCAGTCTGGACGCTGGCTTCAGACCTTCTTCCATGAGGTCGGCATTCAAAAGCAGCCTAGCAGGGCTATTCTCTTTAGACCTCTCATTCATCACATCTGCCAGGAGTTGTATGCTTTCCCTCCCATCTGCCCTTCTCTAGGACCTTGTGGTCTTAATCTTGATCTATCGTTCATTGAGCACTCCATGCTTTATGAACGTACTGCTGATGACAAGTTCGTCCTCCACTCTGAGTATATCTCCCGACGGCTTGCACACTTTTAGTCATTAGAGCTTCCCAATGACACTGTGACGCTCTATGGCCGGTGTGCTATAGAGGTCCTTCAGTACCTCTAAATTCCTCTGCCAGATGACACTCCTGCAGAGTGGCACGACCAGCCTGCTACCACTGATGATGCCTCTCGCCAGGTGGCTTTTAGCCACAAACGATAGCGTCACTTCTCTACTGGCTCCTCTTCTACTGGTGTTGTTCCTGGGCACATTGATCCAGCTGCTACTTTTGCTAATTCTGCTACTGCTACTCCTTCCATTGCTGATCTGCTGGCTCAGCACTTTGCTACACTTTCCACTGCTGTTGTTGGACTTGAGTGACGCTTTGACAATGTTGACCAGCAGCTTACTCATCTTCGTCAACACACTACTGCTAACAGCTTGATCAGCACGTAGCCGACTTTCATGAGTTTTAGACTTCTACTACAGACACTCTCCATTCTATTCGTTTGATGCTGGATCCATTTATTATCCCTCCACCGAGTCCACCTCCTCCTCAAAACCCCAGTGATTTTGTGTTTTTGATGTTGTCAAAGGGGGAGATGTTTATGATATGATTTTAGGACTTGTGGAACTGTTTATTTCATTTTTTTTATGTTTATTTCATTTGATCATTTTATGTATCTTTTGGATATTGATGTATCTTTTGGATATTTTATATATATGATGTTTATTCAGCTTATTTGATTTGTTGTTTTATGTTTGATTTGTTGTTTTATGTTTGATTGAGTTATGATTATCTTGTTGTTTAATTGTTTATCTTTTTTCTTTGTATTTGGTTGTTGATTGTATTATGACATGTATTCCAAGATAAAGGGGGAGATTTCCAAAATAAAATGTATTTTAAATGAGTGTTGCAAATTAAACTTAAATTGATTGCCAACATCAAAAAGGAGGAGATTGTTAGACCCTAGGTTTTGATGTTTGAGTCACGTGTAAGTCAATTTAAGTTATTTGCAATTTTTCATAGTATTTTCTGTATTGGTACGGGCGTACCAAATAGTGTAGTTAAGTGGTATGGCTATACGGGTAACTGTACCTAATGAGTATTGTGTTATTGGTTTCGGTACTGGCGTACCATTAGATAGTACGGCCATACGTGAGCTCGCAGGAAAATGGTTTATTAGTAAACCTATTTTGGTACGGGCGTATCATTTGTGGTACGATTGTGCGCGAGCTCACAGGAAAATTGCTTGTCAGGAAATTTGGTTTGGTACGGGTGTACCAAGTGATGGTACGACCGTATCATATTTCCCTCTTATTTTTTAATGGTAAAATTTGAATTCGTACGAGCGTACAAAAATAGTACGGCCATACGCGATTTATAAAACAGACTTTTAAGTCTGTTAAACGACTAGTTTTTGTCAAAACTTTCAATACACTTCATTTCTAACGTGCTAAACTTTGCAAAGCAATTTCCTTTGAGGATTATTCATCTATTTTAAGTAAATTTAAGCTTGTATTCCTCAAATACTTTCTTGTTTGTATTCCTACAACATAGGGATTAGGTTTTATCATTATGGGATTGATGTGTGATTAATCCTTGGGGATTAATTTGTATTTGAGAAGTTTGTAAGAATTGATATTGTAAAGATTAGAGTGTAAGCCTTGAAAACACTGAAGTATTGGATTCATTTGGGAATCCATTGTGTAAATTGATTGAATTATTAGTGGAACTCTAAGTTGAGACTTAGGAGAAAGTAGACGTAGGCAAGAGTTTGGCCGAACCATTATAAATCGTACGTGTTGCCATCCGAAGGAGGTTTTGCAATTATGTATTATAATATAATTTTAAATAATTTATATATAATAACATTTTAGTATAATTAAAAATATTTAAAAAATTATAAAATATAACATAAATAATTAATCAAATAATTAATATTATAATGACTAAAACATAAAACAGACAAATACTTGAAATAAAAAATGAGACAATACTTGAAATAAAACATAAAAAAACATTGTATATATTTTCAGAATTAAATATTTTGAATTGAACTATAAAAGAGATATAAAATTTTAATAAAAATTGAATTAAAATTAATAAATATATATTAAAATGAAAAATAAAAATGAAAAATATTCGATTATCTTACTTAATAAAAAGTTATTTATATACAATAATTATATCATAGCAGATATAATTTAATGATAAAATTTTGTTAATTTTTATTGAATACTTTAATTTAATCTTAGTCAAAATAATTATCCTTTAATATTCTCAATTCAAGAAAAAATATTTAAGTAATTTTATTACATTTATATACAAACTAAATAATAATAATAATAATAATAATAATAATAATAATAATAATAATAATATTTTATTGTGAATATATTTAATTATATCATATAACTTTTTATGGTCAGAGAATTTTTACGAGAAAAATACTAAAATTAATAATTTTAATGATATGGTAAGATTTAATTAAAATATTCAATGTATAACGTTCAATGCAAGCGAAGAAAAGGAGATTCACACGCGTGTGTAATGGACACACGTGCGACACAAGGCGCCAACGCCATCCCAAGTTTTATCCTCCCCACGAAACCAAAGCCATAATCCCATTGCTTCTCCTACTCCTGCTTCTTCAGCAGCTGCTTCGCATGTTCGTAATTTAAATGACAAAGCTACCCATCCTGCGCTTCCTCAGTTAAATCTCCCTACTTCCTCTCATGGTTTCTCTGATTCACGTTGCACAAACCACCACCGAGTTCCATCTTTCAACAAGGTTCATGCCAGTGTCAGAGGCTCGGTTTCAAGCCCATTTCCACTTTCTCTATAATTCTCGTGCACCCACTCGGCTTCTTGCCCATGAAAGGTGCCTGCTACACTAAATTAATTTGTAAACGTACTATGCTCTGTTATATATTAATAATTGTGTTGTGTGTATCATTTATTTGATTTTCCCGGCTCCTTTTTACTCTTTCTTACTATAATTGAAACCGAGTTGTTGATCTTTTGCCTTATTTCGAGTATTAATAGCTTCTGTATATGTCGATTAGTCTAAAGTTTTTGTTTTATACTGTTCTTTTTAATTGTTTATCACTGAAATTGCTCCCTTATCATCTTCCTCTTTATCCCTTTTCTTAAAAAAATCCTAAAAATCCTTTCTACTGTAATGCAAAATGGTTTGTTTAGCTTTTGCGTTTTTGTCGAGTACTAATGGTTGCTGTTCTTGTGAGATAGACCAAAGTTTGCATCTTTATACTTTTTGAATCGTTCATATTTGGAATTATCCACTCAATGCATTATGTCGTGTAAAATCAACGAAATTGAGCTTCCTCTTCATTTTGCTTGTGAAAAGCAGCATAATTTTTTTTTCGCGGAAAGAGTATGATGTCGATAAGCACACCGTGACTGTTAAAGATGATCAAAATGATGATATATCCATTTTAATTTTTGTTAATGTATACTGTCCAGGAATTTGTTCAAATTGTTTTGCTGATTTTAGCTACTGTGAATGCTCTATCTCTCTCTCCTCCCTTTTACTCTCTCCTTAAGAAAACAATCCTTTCCAGAATTCCAATGGATTATACTTTTGAAACAGGCACCCTTGCCATCATGCATCTCTTGGGAATGTGCACAGTTTTGCAGTTTCGGTCGGCACTTGTAGCTCATCCATGAGCGCTGTAATGTCCATGAAGAAAGGTGATTTAATGACAAGAAACGTCTCACTTTAAGCCTCTTTTGGTTGCATTTTGTGGTTTATTATCTATTACATTGTGTGGAAACTTACTTATCACGACTTATCTCATTCATAATTTTCATGTTGGAATAGAACCCAATATTTACATATTTGTTCATGGTGCTTTTTATGTATCATGCCTATATTTCATAACTACTAGCAATATACATTTATCTTCTCTTAAACTGAGCAACTATAATAAGCAAAGTAGGTAGCTGGAGTGGAGATGTTATTTGATCACCCTAAAAGTTTTGAATTTGTCTTTTATTGGAACTCATTTGACATCTATGTGAATTGCTGCCCTGTTTACAACTGCATCCCGTATCATGAAATCATTGGTCATTCATTTAACTTTAACTTGTGAAACAGAATCTTTCCCTATAATATTTCTCTTTTTTTCTGATGGATGGGTATGGTTATCGTTATAAGTATTGTTGTTTGGAAAAATCTATTCAGGATTTACATTCTATGGTTTAGAGAAATTGATGGTCTAGCACATTCTGATCAGGTTTTTCAATCACTACTTCTGGAGAATTATGCTTGGTAGTTTGGACTGTGGAAGCAGATTTGACAGCCGGTCAGCTTCTCTATATTACTGGGGAACCTATTTCTTTGGGTGGTTGGCAGCCGGACATGGCTCTCCCAATGGGCCCTACCGACCATGCAAATTTATGGAAAACTGAAGTCAAGGTAATTTTGCACAGATATGATAATGGTATCAGGACGTATACAAATGGACAACTGAACTAGTACAAGATAATTAACCAAAAGTCAGTAAATTTATTAAAAGATTTGGATTCTTTATGATGTGACATTTTCAGGTTTCTAATATCTGATTCACTTAGGATATGTACACTTGATCAACATTGAAGTATCTGTGGTGCACAGTAGATTGTTAAGTACAACGATTTCCAAAGCTAGTAGATGTTTTTCATTGCAATATCACATGCTCCACAGACATACCAACGAAGGTGCTCCTTTCTTTTTGCCTCTTTGTTCGACCTATCAAATTATTTGTAAAATTCTTGAGCCGCTCCCTTTCCTTGTGTAAAACATGGCCAATTCCTTCTCTGTATCATACCCAGTCAGTCTGCAAGTTGAAATCCCGACAATAAGGGGGAACAAAATGCTGCTTTTATGCATATTTATCAGTCTCACTGATAACATGTTGCATGAAATAGAGGCTTACTGTCAGCGTGGTTGTTGAGTTATTATTGATTGATCTCAGGTCTGTGAATGATCAGTCTCGTTTTGGCTGAATTTATAGCTTCATGAACTATATAAAGTACTTTCTTCTCATATGGAAGAAAAGAGTGTTCACTGTAAACTTATCATAATTATTTGGTCTTTGTAGATACCTTCTGGCGTCAACTTTAAGTATAATTATTTCATCAGAGAAGAAAGACAACCGTCAGGCGACCTTATCTGGAGACCTGGACCTGAGTTTTCTTTATCAGTGCCACTAACTGTCAGACAGGACAGAAAAATTATGGTGAGAGATTTATGGTTTAAGTACAATTCTGAAAGATCTCCACCTGATGTCTGGGGTTCATGGTTGGGGGAGGCATGTCTACCGTTGCAGCCTCTAGATTCTGCTCAAGCCAAAGGTAATCTTCCCATCTTGACAGCCATGTATCTGGAATTGATTTAGAAGAGTTGAAAACATTTATGAATAATCTGTTGTTTCTGAACACTCAAATGTCTCCAGTGCTTTGACAGATAAACATCAGATTGTCAATGACCGTGAAATTGATTTAGAAGAGTCAAAAGCATTCATGTATAATCCCAAGTTTGAGGATAAGTTGCATGTAAACAATAAGCATACAGAGACTGTTAAAGATGACGGCCAAAACCCAGTTCTCACTGAAATAGACCAACCTGTTGAAGAGCCCTGGTTGTTCCAATCATCCATGATCTTTCTTATCTCCACCATTCTCAATAAATCAAAAGATAATGACCCTGCAGACGGTGATGCAATAACACCTGACATCAACAAACATCAACTAAGAGTCAACGATAAGTTGTTGCCTGCTGATGGGAATTATCTTATTCCAAAGGAGGATTCAGTTTCTACAGTCATATTGATCAACTCTTCAATTTGTACCATGCAAAGAGTTGCTGTGTTAGAAGAGGGGAAACTAGTTGAGTTATTGCTGGAACCAGTGAAAACCAATGTGCAGTCTGATAGTGTTTATCTTGGGGTTGTTACAAAATTTGTACCCCATATGGGGGGTGCATTTGTAAATATTGGAAATCCAAGACCTTCTTTAATGGACATAAAGCAAAACAGGGAACCATTCATATTCTCCCCCTTTAATCAGGGGACAAAGAAAGAAAAAGGCCATGGTTCTGAGATCGTTTCTCTTGAAGAGCATGAAGCTTCTGATGGAAATGAACATGTATTGGAAGATGTTGAAGATACTGATGATGTCACAGAATTCATCTCCCAGGAAGGTGTGGTTTCATTTGAACTTGATGATCATGACGAGCATGAAGCTGATGAAGATTATGATATGACGGAGAATATAAATGATAATGGAAGCATAGTTGATTATGGTCAAGCGGACATGAAATTTGAGCATTTCTTGGATGGAAGAGAGCATCACCTAGAAGGTGAAATTATGAAGAAATTTCCTTCTGAAACAACAGAAGGAACAAATGGTTCTCCCGTTTCTGGCCCACAAAATAGGAAGGACTCGGAGTCTTCATTGACTGGTGAAAACAAGTGGCTTAAAGTTCGTAAGGGCACCAAAATTGTTGTTCAAGTTGTCAAAGAAGGATTGGGTACAAAAGGTCCTACTCTGACTGCTTACCCAAAATTAAGAAGCAGATTTTGGGTATGTTCTGCCATGTGCATGCGATCTCTATGATGTTTTAAAAAAGATACAGAGCTCAAATTTGAACTTCTTGAACTCATTATCTGATTAACGTTGGCTGACTTGCAGATATTGCATACAAGATGTGATAGAATTGGAATCTCCAAGAAAATTTCTGGTGTTGAGCGCACACGGCTAAGAGTTATAGCCAAAACTTTGCAGCCTCATGGTTTTGGTCTTACTGTAAGAACTGTTGCTGCTGGTCATTCTTTGGAGGAATTGCAGAAGGACTTGGAAGGTTCACTTTCAACCTGGAAAAATATATTGGAACATGCAAAATCTGCTGCTCTTGCTGCAGATGAAGGCATAGAAGGGTCCATTCCTGTTATTCTGCACAGGGCAATGGGTCAAACACTCTCAGTTGTGCAGGACTATTTCACTGAAAGGGTAACTTTCTTGTTGTATAAATCCCACGCTTACATACATCTATTTTTATGTTTAATACCGCGCATCAAAATTTCGTACAATATCACAAAATGCTTTTATTTCCTAAACTCATTTGCTTTTGTATCTCCAGGTCAAAAAAATGGTGGTTGACTCTCCGAGGACATATTACGAGGTATGATATTTGGTGTAGATCAAACAGGATTTTGTTGCAAAGTGAAGAATCTACAAGCACACAAGCGGGGTGGCATGAGCATTTGCCTGTTTGTGCTTGCCCCAATTGTTTATATGATGGCTTTCCAAAACGAGGATGAGCAAGGGGGAGCAGACTAATTTTTTTTGAACTAAATCATATGTACTCAAATAATTTGAATAATCAGTAAAAAGATATTAAAAGAAGGTCATCTCATTCACAAACAAGCCTACTCTTGTAATTTGAATAGAATAAATGTAATTTGCCTATAGACCACTTTGTAATCTAAATTTTTAGTACGCACCATTTCTTAGGCAAGCTTCAATTGCTATAACTAGAAAAACATAGAAAATGGTGTCTATGAATGGTCAAAACAGTTTTATTTGTTAGCCACTACATAAATTAATGAATGTCTAAGCTGTTTTGCTTGATTGTGAGAAACTATACGCCAAAAGCTTAACTATTGCCTTTAAAATCTTAAATTTCTTGAAGTGCTAGAGCGATCACTTTTGAAGATATTAATTGTATTCATCCTAGCTTGATTCTTTTCTGTGAGATAGAAAAAAGTGACTTTTCTCCTTTTGTTTGTTCTTTTTTGGTTACTTGTCAGGTTACAAACTACCTTCAGGAAATTGCTCCTGATCTTTGTGATCGAGTTGAGTTGTATGATAAAAGGATTCCTCTTTTTGATGAATTTAAAATTGAGGAAGAGATTAACCATATTCTTAGCAAAAGGCAAGCACTGAATAGTATTATTGCTTAATGCTGTCATATATCAATTTGAAAATATTAGTGCATTTAATATCATTTGTGTTGTTATATGTGATTGACATAGGCTTCAAAAATGATTTCATGCTTGCAAAACCTTCAAGATTGAGGACTCAAATGAAAATAAAAAGTATTGTATTACAGATTAAGAGAAAATACTTTCTGATATTTGATGTTTTTGTATAAGTGATGCACCTCATTGATTGCTCGCTGCCCTTGATAAAAATGCAATTGTCCTTACATATTTTGTTCTTCTATAGGAACTTGCATCACTCATTGTTATGGAGATATTCATGCAATAGTTGGTGTATATATGATTTGGAATTTCAGATTCGTTAGGTGAATCCATTCATTGATAGCCATTTGTGTGGTTAATACTTCACTAGTTTCAACTAGTTGTTGTGATCTTAACAGTATCTGTGTGGGTAATATTGACCTGTTGCCTTTCAGGGTTCCACTCCCTAAGGGAGGCTCTTTGGTGATTGAGCAGACGGAGGCATTAGTCTCAATTGATGTGAATGGCGGCCATGTAATGTTTGGTCAGGGAACTTCGCAAGAAAAGGCTATCCTGGATGTAAATCTCGAAGCTGCAAGACAAGTATGCTAAACACCTACTTCACTCATTACTCTGAATAAATAGGATCTGACTTTCTTAGAACATAAAACTACATAATCAACTGTTAGCATCATAGTAAGACAGGATCCACCGTTCAAAAAAATGGATAAGTAAATGTCATCATAAAAACTTTTAACACCATAAATCAGATATTGATTTTTCATCTACGTAGTATTCAAAGAATGATATATATTAGCTTCAAGTGTATCTTGAAGAAGGATGCCTCATCAATTAGATATAATATGGCACTTGTACTCTTCAATTAGTGGGAAATTTATGAAATTTTTATAAATAGGAGAAGCAACTCCTGAACTTCACCCCATTTCAGTAGTCATCCTAGAGTCCAAGTTGCAAATCATGGTTAACTTGTATAGAAACTCCACATGCCAAACAGAGTGTTAGGCAAACTCATACCTGTGATCATAAATGTGTTGATACCCATCTTGCATAAACCAAGTACCAATCTACTTCATGTACTACTTGAATTCCTCAAGTCTTTTCTACATCGGATTCTCCAACAACTTGCAATATGTTTTAACTGGATAAACACATGATTATGCTCTTGAATCACCAAAGCCTTTTCATTTTAATAGAACACTGTGTTGCAGATTGCAAGGGAATTAAGGCTGAGAGATATTGGTGGCATTATCATTGTGGACTTCATAGATATGGCAGATGACTGTGAGTTAAAGCTTTTTCTCTGTACTTTGTGTATGTTCATGCAAGCATATGTGTGTCTGGATCTTGCTTCCCTAATGAACGTAGGAAACAGATGGAGGTCCCTTTTTTTATATGCAAAATCAATAAGAATGCATCCTAGGATCAGTAGCCCGAGTTTGGGTTTCATACTCAAATTCATGGCCAAGTACTACTATACTTAACCCAAAAATTAAAGTTTTGATTCCTTTCTTACACGAGTAAATTGACTTTTATCATGGAAGTTTAGTGGCTTTCCTGGATGCAAGAAGAGAATAGTTTATCATAGAGAGAGTTTGTTTTTGTTACTGTTATACAAAAATCCTTTCTAGTGCATATGCAGTTAAACTAAGCCCATTCCTGGACAAGTGACCATCATGATTTGCATATGAAATATTGCTTCTTGATTTTGTGCTAACCTTGGTTTAGCTGTTTGCTTGAGAATTCCTGCTCTGATTCCTGTCCTTGTAACTACTTGGTGATAAAAGCAACCCGAGGAAAACAGAATAACAAGTTATAGTATATTCCAAACAATTCTTATTTTGGTTCTTATATTCCTTGTCCAAAAGGTTACACGGCATGGTCAATTGGCGCAAATGCATGCAACAGTGAGATCATTAGAACTAGGTAGATTTTAGCTGGTCTTTCTGATTGACTTGACCCTCCAAAAATGCTGGTGAGTTTTAAGATCAGGACTGAAGATAAAGTGTTTGTTTGATGTAATTGTTGTTTTAAAAGTTGGCGCATTAATCCTTGAACAAAGATACTGAGAAATTGAAGTGACTTTCTGTAGCATGGCTCTTGGGAATATATTGTTTGCTCTTTTATGAAATTGTTCAATGTTTCCTTTAAAACATGTGGCGGTTTGGGAAATGTTGCTTGCTTTTGTGGATTTTTTTTGAAACACTTTTTTATGTGTAATTCTTTTGCTGTTATACTTTCAGCAAACAAGAGATTAGTTTATGAAGAAATGAAGAAAGCTGTAGAGGGAGATCGATCTACAGTGAAGGTTTCTGAATTGTCGAAGCATGGAATTATGGAAATCACAAGAAAGAGGGTATATTGTTGCACTAAATTTATCTCCCTTATGTTTCTAATGTTCCTTTTATATTTCCAATAGAAACAACGAAGATAATATTTGACTTAGAGTAGGCTGTTTCAACTGATAGTGGGTTATATCTCTAACTATGGAGCAATGTTGGACAGGTTCGACCGAGCGTGACTTTCATGATTAGCGAACCTTGCACTTGTTGTCATGGTACTGGGAGAGTTGAAGCTTTAGAGACCTCATTTTCAAAGATTGAACAAGAAATTTGCCGATTGCTTGTAAGTGTATGGTTTGTAGTAACAAATTCTTCTCATATAATTGCATCATTTGCAAGATTCATGACCCCATTTAAAGCCATTTACAAATAGTCCATGATTGGAGCTTGTCCGAGGATGAATCTATTCCGAGGTTTTGGAATAGTTGGATGTGGAGCTGACTGCCAGCAGTTTTTCTTTATTGGTAAAGAGAAATGATACTAAAAGTAACTGTCATTACCAAAACAATTAAAGAATTGAATGGTGATATTAGGATTAAGACACTGGTATGGTTTGTGATATTCTCTTACTCTATTATTTACTGGTTTCCTTTTTGATTTTGCAAGGCAACGATGGACCAGAAGGCAGACCCTGAAAGCCCCAAGACTTGGCCAAGGTTTCTTTTAAGGGTTGATCATCACATGTGTAATTACCTAACTTCTGGGAAAAGGACAAGACTTGCCATCTTGAGTAGTTCTTTGAAAGTATGGATCCTATTGAAGGTATGACCTGCCAGCGATTGTTTTTTTGTTTCTATATTTGAAATTTTCATGCAAATGTGGGGGTTATTGGATGTTTTCAACTTATATGAGCGAAAAATGGACATTGGAACACCAATTGTTGAGCATAAGTTCTGTCATGTTCTGATTATTCAGACAAATTAAAATTTCACCGTTAACAATCTTGCCAGGCACAACAATATCTTTGTATCTACTTGCCAGTGACAACTCGGCATCTCCTGAGGAAAAAGAAAAGGTTCACTTGGCTAAATAACATGTTTTAGGACAGTTGAAACTGGCTGAGATTGTACCCCTAGATGGCCTTCCCAATTTTTTATATGTAGCTTGTTCATAACATGGCAGCTGCGTTAGTTTTTCTTGCAAGGTTCAGCTTCTGGAAATACTTAAAGTTAAAGATATTAAGAATATATACTAAGTATATCAACTTAGGTTATAGATGAATGAAGTCCAATCACTTGGGGGCTCGTTCGCAGACGTAGTTAGCAGATGTATGCTTTTGGGCCCGTCTCTGTTTTGGCAAGAAAGAAGACTGCTTAAGCTTAATCATTCATCTGCGTCAGCGAGAGAGAGATGACCAAAGAAAAATTATTAGATTAAACCAATTCGGTGTTTGCAGATTTCTTTCATGTGTTTGCTATGCATTTCTATATAAAGAGGCAACGTAAGAGCATTGTGTTCATTTTGCGTCTGATATAATTTTGCTTGGATTTGAAACAATGCCATAATCGGCAATGCTGGATAGAAATCCTGATAAATAGAGTTACCATCCTTTTCAGGTAGCAAGAGGCTTCACAAGGGGAGCATTCGAGGTGAAACCATTTGCAGATGAACAGGCAAATGAAACCCAGCATCAAATCGCTATATCAATGCTAAGACAAGCCGAGAGGAGAACCATCAATCCTGGCAAAAAAGTTACTCTTGTTCCTGTGAATAAGGGAAAATCTGGGAGGAAATGAATCTGCTCTCTTCCATCGGCTCTGTTTTTCCTTGTATCCTTTTCATTCGTCATTACACTTTGTGTTCATAGTAGGGGAGAAGGCGGCAGCATTTCTGGTTCATTGTGATGCCCGTTTTGCTTGATGGTAGGATTTGATATTGCATTAGATATGGCATGCCCATTGTACTACTGCTGGGTCGCAGGTCGATGAATTTTGCTGTGAGCATATATTTTTTCATGGAATTTTAATAATAGCAGATTTGGAATTTACCTGTTGCACAATAGAAAATGTTGTTCACCCAAACAGGAGTTGCCGAAATAAATATATGCTTGAAAACATAAATCAATCATTATGGTTGTAAAGACTTCGAGACTTGAACTAGCAAAATGGGAAATTGATGGAGGAAAAAAACCAGGTCTCGGTCGATTCTATCCTTGACAAGGTAACATGACATCTATAGAACATAATAAAGAAAGGGTAGCAATACTACTGATACTAGTTTAGTTGAGATTGTTCTACAAGTACAAAATTCATTCCAATGCTACTAGACAAGAACTAAACAAATAACGCCTTACAGTTCCTCAATGAAACGCAAAGATGATAGCTAGTATGTGCTACTGCAAATTTTCCAACGCAGCAATGGAAGAATTCCAAGCCTCATGTTTAAGAGCTAACTGGCAGCAGTATTGCAGGTGTTGATGCCATCTTTGCAATCGTTGGTAAGATCATTGAACGTCTCAATTTGCTTTTTGCCCCTCAAAAACACTTCTGTGTCAACAGACACCCTCATATAACCATCAAATTCAACCGGAACACCTTTGTTAAGCTTGGTTGTTTCTGTGTACCACTCGCTGTTCTCATCCCAAAGATCTTTGTACTCATCTATGACATGTGTCGTATACTTGTCCTTCAAGGGATCGAAGAAGGATGTGTCAGGTTCATTTGTTGCAATATAGAGATGCCTTCCATCTTCAATCTTGTCAGCCAAGGTTGAAAGCAGTGCATCAGGAGATGTATCTGCGGCAAGATTAGGCCAGAGCTCCCTGTTTGCTGCCTTTTCTCCTCTCTGTATGTGAACTGCATCATAATCCCAATTCAATCTCGAGGCTATTGCTGAAACAATATCCATCAACCTTTTCGATTTCCACATCAAATGCCATGGACGTTGAACAATAGACTCTGTCTCCCCTTCACAAACTCTATACCAGTAATTATCTGGTTCAACAGAGCCAAACTTCCTCATGATCAGGGTATCCTTAACCTCTTGAAGCTTCATAGGTGTGATCCTAAAATCCTCCACGAGATAAAGACCCAACTTATCCTTTTTGTGCCATTTACCCCAGTCCTCCCAAAACTGAGCCTGGTCCAACACTGATGCTGCCTCCTTCAGATGCTCAAAATCAAAATAAAACCTGAAATCCTTTCCTTCTTCATCCTGATTTGAAGAACTATACACAGAATTCAAACATATTGTCAAATCCATAACCAATGTTCGGTTAAGATACTGTGCTTCACCCAATGCACATAGGAAACTCCACAAGTAATGATTCATGCTCTTACATCTATCGCCACCACCGCCGTAAACCAAATACTTTCCATGACTAAATGAATTCTCTGATTCTACCACAGGAAGTGAGTCATTAACTTCTTCCCCAAAAACAGGTAACAATGGTTGTCCTTCTTGCTTGGGAGGTTTCTTTTCAAATCCAACTTCCTGATTCTTCTTCTTCTTCTTCTTCCTTGCCTTCACCCCTGAATGGTATTCCCCAATCCCCACAATACTAAGTGAACAATTCTCTGATCTAACTATCTGAAATCGCCTGTAATCCTTGTAAAAGGATGCGGTTTTCCCTTGCTTAGGCCTAAACCGCCATGCCATGTCACAAGTAGTTTCATTACCACCAGGGACAGGTTTCCCAAACCGATAGAAGTGAAAATCCTTAAAGTACTCAATTGCCTTTCTCATCATCAGATGAGACACTTCCGGGTCCTTACAATCTAAAGGACCATCACAATTCTCTGGAGTGGTTTCAGAATTGCCATCAGCAGTATCACCAACAACAGCAACAGCAACAGCTGGGGTTTCTATGTCGGTAATGTTAATAAAGGGGGTCAATGTAGTCTGGTTTGCGGACACGAAATCCTCCCCAGTTCTTACCACCGATTCATCAGATTTAAAGGTGGCATTTGAAGTTGATGTCAGGAAAGTAGTGATTTTGGTTGATGGATGAAAAAGGGGGTCCTCAGGCTCATAAGTAGCAGCAATAATAGTAAAAATTAAGACTCCTAACACAAATAAGGTAAAGCAAAGATTTCCTATCATAGCCAATGCATTTTGACCGAGATTTTCAGCCCTAAAACTCCCCGTTCTTGATAAAGTTGACCTACTCAACATCTTACTCCAACTCCTCTACACCAGCAAGCTTGTGAAAAACTGCAAGAACTGAAATGAACCCAGATGGAAATAGTGAAAAAGAAAAGCAATTAAGAAACAAAAATTCAAAAAGACTCCAGGGTTTTGGATCTAGCAATGAAGTGGATTTATGGATCTTGAATAACCAAAAGTCGCAAACTTCGAGTCAACAGAAGGCATAAATAAAACAAACAACTCAAGAATGCTAAATATATACAAACACAAAAAAAACAAAACAACTTACACAGCACTTGAAAGAGAGATGAAGGTCAAGAAAACAGAAGAAGCAGATCCATATCTGTGAATGAGCTGAGGGTGTGCTTTTAGTGAGAGGTGTATGAGCTGTAAGCCCCAAAACGTCGAGTTTTATAAATTAAAAAAAAAATGTTGGATCGTTGAATAGTCAATGAGATTAAGCCACGTGGAATAGTAAAATTGCGTGGAAGCATGGGATCAGGGCTTTGGACTTTTTATTTATTCAGTTACAACGCAAGAGTGGGAAGAATACACCGACAATAATGGCATATTTGTAAAAATACTTACTAGATCTGAAAAAATATACATTAAATATGAAATTTCTCCATTTTTAAAAAGTATTTATCAAATTATTCACATAATTAATAAAATATATATTAAATCAATAATATTATAATTTAATAATATGAATAGTTTTAAGAGAGTCCAAATAAATCTAAATTTGAACCTCCATTATTGTATAATATGGAAAATAAATAACTGTTACTAAATATATATAATCTATCATATCAAGTAGAATAATTTTTATTGAATTTAATAAATGTTAAGAAAATTATTAGAATCGCTTTGACTTCCACTAATTCTTTATTAGACTTTATTTTATTTTCATGAATTTTATCATATCATATCATTCAATTTGCTTTTCTTCCTCATTATGATTCACGAAAATATTCACCTGCTGAGGGTCCATCCACCTTTATACGTTGTTGTGATGTGATCAGAAGCTGGCGGCCCCTCCATGGAATCATCATATGATATTTAATGTCCACATGATCCTCAAGAACGCAGTGAATCCTTTCAGTGTATTAGTTTGTACATTCATCATCCTTGATGGTGATCCAGTTATGGGGTTACAGGAGGTTTTTACTCAGACAAACCAAACAAACATTCGGATTCAAACTCTAACCCGGGTTATGTGTAAATGTACCTATCCGATTGGTAATACATGTCATGTCGATGAAATTTCAGAAGATGCAGCCACATGCTTGATATGATCCATGCTAATCTCCATGCTTCTTTTTACCATGTCCTCTAGCAGCCGCTTTGCAGTTTCAGCAGCTTTATCCGAGCCATCAACTCGTGCCGCAATGTCATAAACAATTTTCTCCAGCACTGAGGATGCCAATTTCTTTTCTGGAGTATCTCTCAGCAAGTCTAAGAGTGTTCGAGCTCTTTCCTGAGCTTCAGAAGTCCCCTCAACGGTTAATCGCAGAAGCCCTGGAATTGCACCTTCCTGAAGAATTAGTTTCCGGTACCTATCTCGGTCACTCCGGCACAAAGAGAGCAGAGTTCCAACGGCATGTTCTGTGCTAACAAGCGATCCATCTTCAACAGTCTCCACTAAAGTTAGGATGCCGCCGTTCAAGTCTGTGATCGCTATTCTCCCTTCTTCAGAGTGGGAAATGATTTCAAGCAAGGCTGTTGCTTTCTCAGCAAACTTGGAATATTTCTTGCATTCTTTGAGGAGTTTAATGAGCGGGGCAACTGCTTTAGAATCCACAATTTGATAGGAATTCTTGGGACAGGTTGAGAGATTGTGTAGCGCTGTTACAGCATCAACTTTTCCTTGAACACTTCCAAAGTTCAGGATCTGAACCAGAAGAGGGGCAGCTTCGGAAGCTGCGATGATGTGCTTGTTAGATTCGGCAGCCGAAAGTGTTAAAATTGCAGCAGCTGCTAGTTCTCTTAAACTACCATTTTGAAACTTCAAAAGTTCAACAAGCGGAGGGATAGCACCAGCTGCCACTATCTTGATTTTGTTTCTGATAAACATCAAGAATAAAAAGGACCAAATCAGATAAAACGATTGCAAATAACTAGTCAGAATGAAATATCCAGGGAAGACGGATACCAAAAACGATGATAACAACAAGAGAAATATACAAAAGAAATCACATAATAACACCAAGATTGACAATCAATTCAACCACTATCACACAACTAAATCTCGTTCTACTGATCTAAATCCATCTTTTTACCAAAATAACCATAAAGCCAATCAGCACAAAAAGCTTAGCCTTACTATGAACGCTGAAAGTCTTTCAAATCGATACAACTCAAACCACTGTTTGAGAATTATGATTTAATCTGATTCATCCACTTGAAAAAAAATCAATCTTGGACTAGAAACAATCATGACTATAAAATTCATTATGACATTAATAATAACATCCCAACCACTTGATCAAAGAAAGCCTCTGCAGTTTTGCAACAAGGAATTCCCAAAAATCTAAGCTTTTACTGTTTCAGGGGATACCCAATAATGGAAAGAGATTCACAGCAACTTTCCACCAACCATCTCTATAGGACACACACACACACACACATACATAGACATTCCTCCAAATGAACACCAGTGCTTGCAGATAATAACATAAAACATAGAATGCAAGATACTTAAATGACTAAAACATAGAACTTTATCAATTTTGGAGCAGCAAAGAGAACTTGTACTTTTCCCCTTCCTTGGAGGGGACAAACCCAATTTAACTACGAATTCAATGCCTTCAATCTTCTTTTAACAACTTCCAAAACCCAAAACCACAAAAATTAATACTAAAAATTCTTTGTTATTCATTTCATCATCAATATTTTATTTTTTGAAAACAAAAAGCTAATCCCACATAAATCAAACACTCTATAAATGATAATCATAAATTTCCCAGCTAAAAGTAAGTAATAAATAGACTTAAACCCCTAAATGTACCAAACCTTAAAAAGGAAAAATGACAGAGAACGACTAAAGGTTACGAATTTTACATTTCAGTGAAAACCCAACAACAGAGTAAGCCAAGAAGAACCCTAATTTTATTTCTTTTCTAATCATCAAGAAAAGCCCTAATTCAACTAACAAATTTCATACACAGAATTTTAAAACTACAAAAAAGCAAAATTTATTAATTTCATCTTCTATAGTAATTGATTGTGAAAAGCTAAAGATGAAAATCAGAAACTCAACCAATAAGGCAATTGAATAGGAAAAAATGGCGAGAAGAAAAAAGAAGAGAGGGAGGAGAGAGGGACCGCTCATTTCTAACGGCGAGATTGAGGAGAGCAAGAAGAGAAGCGTGACGGGCGTCAAGATTAGAAGAGAAAAGCATAAAGACGAGAGGTTGAATAACGCCGGCAGCCGCGAATTTAGAGCGAGTTTTAGCATGAGAAGATGACTTTCTAACAAGCTTTCTTATATCTTTAGCAGCTTCTATTTGGGTCTTTACATCTCCTTTTATCACTCTTTCCGATACTTTATCAATTACGCTTTCTTTCTTGACATTCCGTTCTTCTTCTTCTTCTTCCTCTTCATCTTCTCCTTCTCCTTCTCCTTCGCCTTCTCCTTCCCCCTCTTTTACATTATTTGATTGAGTTTTCGCTACTGCTGTCTCTTCTTCAGCTTCTTCTTGTCCCATTTCCTGCTCCACCTCCTTCTCTGATAATTCAGGTTCGTTTTCCTGTGCTGTCTGAAACCCACCAAAGAAAAAGCTCTTTTTTTTCAAAATTAATTTTCCTTTGTCCTGTTCTTTTTCTATTTTGTACCTGTGAAATGGAAACGGGTGTGGACTTTGGACCGCCGCCCAAACCCGAATCTGTTAAAAATTTAAAAAGAAAATAAATTTAATATGATAAATGATAAATAAAGTCGTTGTAATTACAAATAATTTAATTAAGAATTTATTTGATTAAATATTTTAATCATTAAAATGAAATTAAAACATTGCATCCTTATACAATTGAACGTATTCATATTTTTTTTAAGCATTGAAATTTTGATTATATAAGGAATATAAGTTTTTTTATATCATTAATAATATTAATTTACAGATCACATATATATATATATATATTAATATTATTTTACTTAATATGTGATTATTATAATTATTATATATAATATTTAATGAAAATTAATTTGTACATAATTTTCTGGTGACGTGGAAGTGGAATATTATGTGGCAAGCAATTTTATAGTCTGACCCAAGAGGAAAGCTCCTTCGAAAGTTCCCAAAGACTAGAGGTCCTCTCACATGAGGCCAAACCGACATATACATGATGACGGTGGTGGTTGATGCGACGACGCCGGTTGATGACTACACCAGCTGGATGATTGCACTGAAGAGAAGAAGAAGCTGAAAGAAATAAAAGTCTCCAATGGAGTATATTGTAAAGTTCATTCCAATAAGTTGCTTGGCGATCTACTAAGAATGCTGCGCAACTACATTCAACTAATTCTTTTCCATTTTCAGAAATTTGCAACAATTTTAAGAAATGGATCACAAGTATTAGAAATTCCGTCATCAAATCTGTTTTTTATTTTTGGGTATTATTCTTGATAATTTCAGGCGAAGAGATTTGTTTTTCTTAGCTTTCAATGATGGAGTTGAGGGATGGCTGCCATGCCTCAGCCTTCGTAAGCCTCCTATGTCCTCCAGAACTCGAGCTCTTCTTTTGGCGATCTTTTGTCTTATCCTTGTTCCCTGAGTTGAATGATACCGAGGCCTTCTGCTTGACGCCAATGCCAGCAAAAGAAACATGCTTTCTGCTTCTACTTCTCTTTGCAAAGGAACTGATGAAGGAACCGATATTCGCACTTGAAATATCATCGCCATCTTTACCTGAAATTTCGTTGGAAGCTTGCGATGCAAAAGAAGATGATAATTCTCTACTGGGTTTCTTAATCCTCCTCCGGAGCTTTTTCACGGTTGCAAGTGGGACCAGCAAGAATTTCTGTCCTGGCCTAAGGACTTTCTCGGGTCGAACCACTGAATTCCACGGTCTCCGGAAAACCTCTGACTTGGCGAGCACATAAAATGGGTACTTCTCCATGATCCTAGATGCAGGTATTGCCATATAGTAGGATTCAACCCTCCCACCTGCATGGACAATTCTCAAGGCAGAGAGGGAAAGCCGAGGATCCTGAAGGGTGTCAGGGGGATTGGGCGGCTTCGAGTGGCCGCCGCGCGATAAATGTGCAACTTTTAGCAACTTGTTAAGCATGGCTGATAAAGTATAGAAACTGGCCAACGTAAACTGCTCTGAGTCTCTTCTTAAAACAATGCACATTCTTCGTATGAACGATAAGTTTTAAGAAGATTTTTCGAATTATTTACATGGTATTGACCAACTGTGATTTTTTTAAAAAAGGGAAGAAGGAAGAAAATCTGATGAACGGTAACATCAATGCATGGTGACGAAGTAATATGTCCAATGGAAAGAGGTCAACTGCGGGCGATCAGACCATCCCCGAAGCTGCTACATTTCCTAGCAGTCTCCGTCTTGCAGGCCTCTGCTATCCACTTCCAAGCTTGCCAGAGTATCAATTCCTCCGCTTGAATTAACGTAATAGAAACCTTGCAAGAAAGTGGATCTAATTGACAACATGCACTGGAAGCAAACAATAAGACAAATGAACAACTGCCATTTCTTTCAAGCAGAACTTTGAATGAAACTGGCAATTTCTGTCAAAAATTCTCTATTTAATGGAAAAATTCCTATGTTTTGATTGATGTCTGTTGAACCAGCGGTCAAAATCACATACAAATTGTATATTAAATAATAAAAATAATATAAAAATTAATAATTATTAATAAATTATATAATTATATTGTAATGATAATAAAATATTAGTTATAATTATGAGTAATAATTTTAAAAATAAAATACCTTAATTTTATCAATAATATATTAATTTTACTAATCATATCTTAATTTTATGAAATATCTTAATTTTACTAATAATATTATGAAATAAAATTAAATAATTATATTATAATGATTAAAAAATAATTACATGTAATTATTAATAATAATTTATGAAATTGAGATTATAAATAATAATAATTTATATTTTTATATTTTAATGATTATAAAATAGATGGTTAATAATTTTAATAATAATAATAATAATATATTGAAGATTATATTATATTATAATTAATTATTTTATCATCATTATAATATAATTATATAATTTATTAATAATTATTATTTTTTATTATTTAATATACATTTTTGATCATCAATTAAATTGATGATCAACTTTTTCCTCCTCCATGTCAAGGATCCATGACATAGCAAAGTTGAGGGATCTTAGTTGCAAACTCGAAACCAACGCTGAAATTGATCACATGGATAAGCAACCAGACGGGCCAGGTTGGCACTTATGCGGGGAAAATATAGTTTAAATAGAAGGAAAAGCTAAACGACAACGTTTTACTCTAAGGAGTACATTGTTGGTTGTGCAATTCCGTCGTCGTTTAATAGCAGGGAAAACTACCTAAAGTTTTGTTCTCTCCCCCCTTCATCTCGCAGAAGATAAGGTCTTTCTTTCCCTTTACTTCTGTCTCTGGATCAGTCTCGCTACACGGACAATGGCCGAAGCTTCTGGAATATTCCAGACGACACTCCTCCCTACAATCCCGGCTTCACTTCTCATTAAACCACGCTTACTCTATAACCATAACCCGACAAATTTAGTTCAAAGAAAACACCAACCAACGACTGTTCAATGTTCATCGTCATCATCACCATCACCATCAGTTTCAACTAGTGATGGCGCCACCACCACCACCACCACCGCCACCGGTAGAACCACAGCGACAATGACCCAGATGGTTCCTTGGGGCTGTGACATAGATTCTTTAGAGAACGCAGCGGCACTCCAGAAATGGTTGTATGATAATGGCTTACCTGATCAGAAGATGGCTATAGATAAAGTTGAAGTAGGGGAGAGAGGTTTAGTTGCTTTGAAAAATATAAGGAAGGGTGAGAAACTGCTCTTTGTGCCTCCTTCTCTTGTTATCACTGCTGACTCTGTAAGTTCTCATTACTTTTATTATTTTGATAAATTTAGGTTATTCATTTCCAATTTCATGCTTAATCTGTTCCTGGGTTCGTGAGGTTTTACATAAAAATCATTGATTTTTATGTGTTCGATTATAAAAATTCTATCTTTATTATCATGTTTTTATTTTTTTGCCTGTTGCATATGAATTGTACTTTCATGTCACCAGGCCTTGGTTGAAAAAATCATATGCAAGAGCTCAAATAAATTGAATCCTTAATAATGTCAGTTTAGACATGATTTGACTTCTGTTTAAAATGTTTCTTTTTAATAAACTGACGTCCAGCAACTAAGTAATGACAGTTTCTCACTTTTCGGACAATGTTCCTGGGAGAGATCGATTTTGCAGAATTTGTGCCAAGTAATAGCACTCAAGTGATTTGAGTTGCAAAATTCGCTTCAGGAATAGTGTTATATCTCTTATACATACGCACACAAATATCTATTGGGCTTTGAAGCATGAACATATACTCAGTAACTTCTATTTTGTATTGAAATATATTTATTTAATGAATAAAGTTGTCATAAATTGAATTCTAAAGGTCTTGTATTCAATTCGAAAGTTCAAGTTGTTAACTGAAGTCTCTGGTATGGTTTTATGTCTCTTTTATTGCTCATGCTTATGTCTAAATGTGTGTGACTGCTTGTAAAAATGCTAGGAATGGAGCTGTCCACAGGCTGGTAAAGTGATAAAACAGTACAATGTACCTGATTGGCCTTTACTTGCAACCTACTTGATTAGTGAAGCAAGTCTTCAGCAATCTTCAAGATGGAACAATTACATCTCAGCGCTCCCTCAACAGCCCTATTCGCTTTTATACTGGTAAACTCTTGTCAGTTTTTACATTCTAGAGCTTTTTCCTTCTAAACAGAAAGGGTCTCGTCTCAGTTTCTTCCTCTACAGCCTCTCTGTATCTTTTCAGGACACGTGCCGAACTTGATAGGTACTTGCAAGCTTCGCAAATCAGAGAGCGTGCAATTGAAAGGATTACTAATGTTATTGGAACGTATGCAGCTTCTCCTTTAAAATTTCTCGGTGGTCAGTTTTTTTGAGCTTTTTAGTGGCTGATCAAATGATTTCATGATTTGCTCTTGATGTCCTTGCAGATACAATGATCTACGGCTTAGGATATTTTCAAAGTATCCTGACTTATTTCCTGAAGAGGTATTTTACTGTTTTGTTCTCTAAAATAATGTGTAATATGATGTATGTCATAGGACTTACTAGTAGTTTATTGATTAGAATCTACTGTTCTATGATTTTGAAATGATCCATGTCAGAATTCTTTGGACATGCTTTCTCAAGTAGAACTTCCCTTGATTTCTCAGTTCTATAACCGATGTTAAATTTCTGTCAAGGTACTCTTGTCTGAATTTTTATTGTACATGTTTTACAGGTTTTCAATCTGGAGACATTCAAGTGGTCATTTGGCATTCTTTTTTCTCGTTTGGTAAATTGAACTATTCAATCCTTTACTTACAAACTCATCATCTGAAAGCTCTGGAAATTGAAAATGTCACTCATCATGTAAAATGATGTCTTAACCAAGTGATGCATAAGAAGTCCAAACTGAGCTAAGCCTTTTTTTTTGGCTTTGAATGAGAACGGAGAAACTGGTTTGTGTTGAATCTAATTTGTGGCTTTAAATAGGTTCGATTACCCTCAATGGATGGAAGAGTTGCGTTGGTTCCATGGGCAGATATGCTGAACCATAGTTGTGAGGTATTTTAAAAAGTCTGGAAAGATTCCCCATCAAAAATTTGTGCCAGTTGGATAGAAGTTTTAGTTTTTAATAGACAATCATGCAAACTGATCCAGGTTGAAACCTTTTTGGATTATGATAAATCATCACAAGGAGTTGTCTTTACAACGGACCGGCAATACCAGCCAGGTGAGCAGGTAAACAAGATTTTCCATTTACAGTTCTAAAGCTACAAGTGATCATGAATGGTGATGGATAAAACATGCAGTTAATGTATTTCATGTAAATTATAAGAAATTCTGATTGAAAGCAAATGACTACTTGGGACAGAATTCTGGATCTGAAAAAGCTGAATATATTATCAATAGAAAAGTGGGTGGTCACTTCTTACAGTAAAATAGCCAGGAAAAGTTTGATCTAAGAAAAGAAGATGCGAAGTTCTATAGCTCATATGATTTAACAATTATAACAGGGTTCGACAAATAATACCTTCTAGCAAATTATACGGTGGTATACAGAAAAATAAGAAGCTATACATTTTGGAAATGTCTAACGAAATGCCACTTGATGCAGGTGTTCATATCTTATGGAAAGAAATCTAATGGGGAGCTGTTGCTGTCATATGGCTTCGTTCCAAGGGAAGGCACCAATCCCAGTGATTCGGTAGAGTTGTCATTGTCTCTGAAGAAATCTGACAAATGTTACAAGGAGAAGTTGGAAGCTCTTAAGAAGCATGGTTTATCAGCGTAAGTATTGACAATCAGATTCTGCTTCCTTCCATCCCTTAGCATGTCAGCTTCTATAGTTATTTTGGTGACACAATTATAGTTGTAATGTTTTTCCATGTTTCAGTATCTTACCTGTTAATTTAAATATCAAGTAATAAAGTTGATGCCTGATGTTCTCATAATGTCCTGTGAAACTGAAAGGTTGAACAGAGAGTTTTCATTTACTTCATGACATTGAACCTCCTGAACATTGTTGAGGAGCATTAAAAATTTATGTTTATTCCCAGATCTCAGTGTTTTCCTGTTCGAGTCACTGGTTATCCACTGGAGTTATTGGCATATGCTTATTTAGCAGTCAGCCCACCAAGTATGAGTGGACAGTTTGAAGAGGTTCGTGTTTTTTCTTGAGAGATTGATTACTCAATTCAATCAAAATTTCTATTCTGTTTTTGTAATCTATCTGACAGTTTATCTTCGATTTCAGCTGGCAGCAGCGGCCTCAAATAAGACAACAATCAAGAAGGACATGAAATTCCCAGAAATTGAGGAAAAGACATTGCAATTCATATTAGACAGTTGTGAATCAAGCATATCAAAATACACCAAATTTTTGCAGGCAAGTAACATTTTTTTAATACAAATTCAGTAATATTACGCATTGCCTAGAATGTTCCCGAGTTCTAGACTTGATGGATGTTGTCATCCTGTGACTAAAGTTAAAGAGTAATTACTGAATTAATGTAACCATGTTAATAGTTCTTTTTTCTTTGGCCCACTTAATGTGTTAGATCCTATGTATGACTAAAATATTGTTCCCTAACATTCTACGATGACAGGCTAGTGGATCAATGGACTTGGATGTAACATCACCTAAGCAACTTAACAGAAGACTGTTCCTGAAACAACTAGCAGTAGACTTGTGTAACAGCGAGCGGAGAATACTATACCGTGCTCAGAACGTGAGAACATTCTGCTGTTACCTCTGTTGATTTTGCAGTGTGTTTTGAGTGACAATTAGCATCATTGATCATAGATAACTATTTACAGCATGCGCATAATTCAGAAGCCTGCAGATACATCCATGTTATAAACATCTGCTGTAGATGAAAATGGTTCCCAATAAGCTAATGAAATAGCAGTAATGGATGCTGTTATGATTGCTTGTGCAGATAAACTTATGATATATATGCTTTCTGCATAGTTTTGATACTAATGGATTGATCTGACAGGTTTTGCGAAGAAGATTGAGAGATATGAGGCGCGGGGAATTGAGAGCTCTAAAGATATTTGATGGGTTCAGAAACCTGTTCAAGTGAATGTTGCACTTGCATATATTACCAATCATGGCTGTGTTTAGCACATTGGGTGACAAAATGCAGCTTGGTCCGTAACCACTATATGTTTTCCTACAAGTTCAAGCCAAAAACATGAACGAGTCTATAGCCAGAGGGGCTTGTGAAACTAAGTTGTTAGCTTCTTTTGGAACATTGCACTTCAGAATTTGATGACAAGACATGGGTACATGGATTTCTTTACGGTCTTTCGAGGCAGTGTCATTTTAATTAATATATATAAAGATAAAATTATCATTTTAGAACCTTAAAAATGAAAAATAAAATCATTTTTTTGGAAGCGTGGAAAGTGTTATCCGCAATGAGCAACAGATGGGATGAAGGTTTCTTCGTCGATCCAATAACTCTCCATAACTTGCTTCCAAATTGCAAGTTTCTGATAAAGAAAAACGCCATTTTTCATCTTATTTTGTTCGACTTTCACGTTTAAATGAGTTGATCCACTTGAAGTTTATTAGAGTACCCAAAAAAAACAAATGAAAATGCAACCAAGTCAACATTCACTACATTGAAACTTGACAGATAGCCATGATTTATGTCTTCCCAACAACAGGTCCTACTATCGCGCTGAGCTGATCCTGCATAGAACAAAAAAAAGTCATTCATGCATGCGTGTGGTGGATGAGAGATGCATGTGTTGGTATGAGATTCAAGAGTTACCTACGGAACAAGCCTAGAGAAGTTCCACAACAAGAGCAGAAGCCCCGCCTCCGCCATTGCAAACACCACCAACACCGTATTTGCCGTTTTTCTGCCTCAAGACCTGCAATCCCATCATGCCTTTCGGTGAGAAAATGGCAGGCTTCAAAGAAGGAGCGTGTGTTTGTGTGTGTGTGAGATCAACACAAACAGCATGAATGGCAGCAGAGTAAATCCCTGCTTGGAATTAAAATTGTGATCCAGCAGAATACATTACCCCTAAAAGTGTGACCAATATACGTGCTCCACTGCAACCTAGAGGATGTCCCAAGGATACTGCTCCCCCATGAACATTGATCTTTTCCTGTTTGACAGTTTTCAGGTTGCAATTCAATAACATAATTTGAAAAAACTAGGCAAAGAGATATAGAACTGAATGAAATTATAAAAGCAAGCCCTAAACTTATATTCCAAAAATTTCAAAATCCAACTTGATAATTATTTGAAAACACGAAACAGTGGTCAGTAGAAATACTCACTGAACTAAGTCCAAGTAGTTTCTGATTGGAAAGAGCCACAACCTGCATGTAACATCATCGTTGATTGAGATTTCTAACCCATTTATTGATGAGCAAACTACACGGGGAATTAGAGTTAAAAATTTACAGCAAAGGCTTCATTAATCTCATAGTAATCAACTTGAGAAGCATCTAAACAAGCATTTGATATGGCTTTAGGTACTGCCAGGGCTGGAGCTGTTGTAAATAACTCTGGGGCCTGCAAAAGTGGATCGTAATCAATCAAGAAGCATCTTAAATACTTTTAAATATAAGAAAGGAAGTTAAACCACAATATTCTAAAAGTGGCTTTCTACTTTATTTGCATACAAACACCATGTGCTCTAGCTTCCCATATATTATATATGAATCACCTGAGCTGCATCAGCATATCCTCTGATCTTTGCAATCACTTGCAATCCAAGCTTAAGCGCCGTCTCTCCACTCACCAGAACCAAAGCAGCAGCCCCATCACTGTCAGCAAGCGCAACATCATTCAAGATAGCTTAGGCCGATGTCTTCATAAAGTTCACACAGCCAACATGTAAAACACTCAATAGACTTGAATGGGACAAAAAACTGACTAATAAAGTAAACAACTTCAACATCATTCAAGTATGTAAACAAAAAGATACGCCACAGCATCTTTTGAGACCAGGAAATGTGTTAGCAATTATTTCCTGATTCTCAAGTTAGTAATGCATTATAACAACACTTCCCGGCTCTCAAGAAAATAAGTTTCCAACATCAATAAAAGAATCTGAAGTGTACATCTAGATCTTATAGAACATCCAGTGTCTTGAGCTAATTGAAGGTAAGAAATAAACCACCTTATGCTAGAGGCATTGCCGGCAGTAACTGTTCCTCCATTCTCTTTGAAACTTGGTCTCAGCTTTTTCAATTTCGCAGGGTCAAACTGGCATAACAGAATAGCAAAATACAAGGATGTAACAGCAGCGCAATTTGCAAAAAGAATTTAAGTAGATAAATCAGTAGAAACCTTTAACATTATTATCTATATTATCAAGAAATAACTCAATGGTAACTTTAGGCAAACAAAATCCCCAAACTGTATGCACATCATTGGTAAGAAGTACAAGGTACAAATACCTTTCCTAAGCCCTCATCTTTATCAACAATTGTTGAAGGCCTTCCCCTGCCTCCAGAAACTTCAACCTGCATATACCAAATTAAAAGAAATTTACAGTTGAAAAGAAGCCAAAAGTAATACCAATTAACTTAGATTCCAAAAGGCAGATGTCTAACTGGAACAATTTCCCATGCAAAGGCGCCACTGTCCTGTGCAGCAATACCACGCTCAAAGCTCTGAATAGCATAGTTATCCTGCAATCATGGATATAATTCTTAGAGAAAACACTAAATGAAACTCAGAAAGAACAAAAATTGGAGTTATGATATAAAGATGAATGTGGAAAATACTGATTTTTGCATGGTAAGAATATATTCTACACTGATAGTCTACTGGTTAATGCCTGATCCAATGCAGTACTAAGGTGGTGTATACTTGTTAAATCTGACCATATCAACTTAAAGCTTGGGCTTTGATGGAGCCTCTGAGCATATTTGGGTACTCAAGACTCTGCCTTATACCAGAGGGCATACAGGCACACAAAGAATTGAACAGAATTCAAAAGCACATTAGATATGAAGCATAGCATGATTCTAAGGACCTTCAATTTGCATTATCCGATGTCAAGCTAGCGTTTTGTGATCCATTGATATGTGCAGAGAACTTCTCTAAGATCAACAATTAAATCCATCTCAAATTTTTTCATATCAGCATACCCTCAATGTTTGCCACCGAGGTGTGAATGGGGGTAGATCATAGACCTAAACTAACTACAAAAAAAAATTAAAAAAAAAAGTGCAGAAGGATTTAGAAGCTATAAAGTCTTTGAAAAGATGCAGTGTTAACTTGTATAGACTGAGAAGGAATGAAGGATCCACGAAAGCTGCCTTTTAACTTGTTGAGACTAAGATTTTGTTGATTTAGTTTGAGTTTTTAACTCTAATTTGCCACCCATACCATCCTACTGGTTCTTTTCAAAAAAATGGTAGAACAAAAATAGGGGGGAACGAATTGCATGAAATTACAAAAAATAATAGGTACTTTAATTTAAACAAAGTTATATTTGTACCGATGAACAAAATTTTTGTTCATATCCATGAGAATGTACCAAACTCATGGAAAAATTTAAGCTCATAGCAATCACATGTTCAACATAAGAATTCATCAAGTTCGTTGGCAAACCAACAATCTGATTCTATGGAGCTTACAGTGCTTAAGCAACTTCTATCAAAGTGACAGAAAATGCTAATAACGCTTGCACTACACATCCAAATAATTGGCAAGGGTATTTAAGTAAAATTTTCGTCCTAATGACTTCCACTACAAATAAGATGGATCTCTTTCATGTTGGTTTAAACAAAGTAATTCAAATGGTACTATTAACAATGACATTGAAGGAACAGATGGAACTTGGAAGAAATTGATACCTGGTCTTCCCTTGTTATTGAATGATTATCTGCACATATTTCAGCACAGCTTCCCATGCCAACATCGTTATAAACATCCCACAGCCCATCTTTCAGCATTCCATCGACCAAAGAATCATGTCCAAGTCGAGATCCCTTCCTGCTTGCACCAAATCAATCAGGAAATATTTAATCAAATATTATATGATATAATATCAATAACAATGGCACAGACCTTGCTTCTGCTAAGTATTTGGGAACATTTGACATGCTCTCCATGCCTCCAGCAACAACAACATCATTGATACCTAACTGGATGCTCTGGGAAGCAAGCATAGTTGCTGCAATGCATTCATTAAAAGAAAAATGAAGAAATAAATACCAACTTGATTTAATCAAGTTTACAAACAATAAAAAAGTTCAACCAAAATCACTGAATAGCATCGAGCACGGACTAGACCTTTCATCCCAGAAGCACAAACTTTGTTAACGGTAGTACAGACGACAGAATTAGGAATTCCAGCACCTAATGCAGCTTGTCTAGCAGGAGCCTGTCCTAAATTTGCACTGAGAACATTACCAAAGAAAACTTCTTGCACTAGAGCTGGGTCAACGTTGGCCCTTTTAAGAGCAGCTACAATAAAAATTTACCAAAAACAATAAACAAACGAAATAAAAAAACCAGATAGAAACAAAGATTATCAGAACAACCACAACAAACAAAATACATAGGGATTTTACACTAACCTTGAATAGCAATAGATCCTAGCTTCGTGGCAGATAAAGATGACAAGGAGCCAAGAAAACCACCCATTGGTGTACGAGCAACACCAACAACACAAACATCTGCACGAATCATGGACAGAAGCAATTCAACAAATATTTAAAATGCAAAATACAAAGAAACCCACCAGTAAACTTTGGACTGTAAAACTAAAGTCATCATCTTTAGTACTGTGAGATATCCAATTTGAACCCAAGTTCAGAACCCAATTAATAAATCAAAAAAAAAAAAAAGAACAAAAAACTCGTTTCAACCAGGTTTATAGCACACGATCTTTTTTACACATGTTCAGTCAAGATCACAGCACTTACTTGAATGGTACAACATTCCAAATTTATGACAAACAAGAAGGAAAAAAATTTGTTACCTCTAGGCTTTATTTCTGGAGGAGCCATGGATTAGCACTGCAAGTACAAATCTGCAAGAGAATGATAACAACAACAAAACCAATCAATCTTTGCTTAACATGATCCAGGGGCCCAAAAAACAGAAAAGGAATGATTTACGCTAAACAGCAGAAATGGTGAGTTAAGACTTGAAATTGATTTGGCAAGTTAATATCTTTAATGAAGAGTGGGAGAGGGGGGGAGGAGAGCAAACCTTCGGGTAGATTATAGAGAGTCAGAAATGGTGTGTTATTATAGAGTCAGGAACATTACCCATAAATTATTATTATTTTATTAATCAAGAAAGCTAATTAATTATATCTATTACATTAATTAATGAAAGTAATTTTGACAATTAACATAAAAAAAATAATTAATTAATATAATAAAAATTGGTTAATTGCATAGAAATTGTCAACATTTTACTGCTCCACCTACCTTTTTATTTTATTCGCATTAAACAAACTAAAAACTCTTACAATAATAATTTAATTATTTATTTATCTTATTAAAATGATATTAAAAAAGAAAAATTACCTTTTTTTTTATCAATATGGTTAGTGGATATTTATTACGTCATACGGGGTAAAATAATATTTAAAAATGAAAATGCAGGAAATAATTTTTTTATTAGGAAATATATTTGAAAATGCATGCATGAGATGAGCATGCAATATCTAATTACAAAGAAAGTCAAGGAGTTTAAGAGCAAATCATATACGTGATTAGAGTAGCAAATGCAATTTAAATGTAATTAATAATAATTATGAAAAATATAAAGTAAATTAATAATTTTTATAATTATCAATTACTAGTAATAACACCTCAAATGAATATAATAATTGCATAAATAGTAATTAATTAAGGCATATTATATAACTATTTTTCCATAATAAATTAGACCACCTTCCATCCAATACCAACTAATATCAATAAACTATTAATAGGATCTCTGTGCTGTTCACATAACATATCTCTACCAGATATTACTCCTTTTTCTTTTCTTTTTATCTCATTATATACTTATTTATTTAGAAAAATAATATATAATTATCTACTTTTATATTATTTTTCAATACTTATTTTTTCCATAATGCTGTTAATTTTCGTATAAAAATACTTAATTATCACTATTTTAAAAATTTTATCTCAAACTTCTTTTAATTTCATTTTTATTTTTAAATATTTTATAATTATAAATGAATAAAAAATACGATAGATCTTTTAATGTTAAATATTAATATCAAAATAATAAATGATATAAAAATCTAAAATTTATACATAGATTTTAATAAATATAAAAATTAAAACTGTAACTAAAAAACATGAAATTTTGAAATTTTCAGATGAAAATTTTCTTTTAAAATTTTCCAATTTATTTATGAAACATTATATGCACTCACATATATTAATTAAATAACATAAAAAATAAAAAAAATTTATAATTAAATAATAAAATTTTATAAATTTATAAAATACTTTAATTTAAAAAAAAAAGAAATAAATGGGAGTGATAATAATAAATATAAAAATATAATAAAGAGTAGTTAATGTGCAGCCTAATGTATATTGAATAGTAGTTAATAGAAGATATGCTCATTTGTCAAAGTCTTTTTGCCTACCAACAAACCCTTCGAAGAATGATGTTTTTTCTTTACTTTCATATTCTGCTTAAAATAATAAAATTACTCGCTATTTGATTAATTTTCATATATATATATATATATATATATATATATATATATATATATATGTGGTATCATACCAGAAAGATTACGGTAATTTTATTTTATTTTAAGTAAGATTAAAGGTAGGATTTGAAGGCAATTTGGTTGACTTGACTTGGTCTGTCAGTCCAACGCCACCAACACTTGGCATCTCAATTTCATTAATAAAAGTCGCTTACTACTTAGCTGTACATTCACCTTCTTCCCACATTATATATATATATTAGATACATCGTATTTGAATTATATCGATATATAAATATAATAATTTAGTATTTCTATAAATACGATATAAAATATTAATCATATTAAAAATTTAAATTTAAATTCGATTAATTAACATATCGTATGAATCTAATGAATACTTTTGATATGAAATGAACCTAAAATGATATGATTATGATCCGACTTAATAAATCATATTTAAATCAAATTAATAAATCAATACAAACCCAATAAAAATCTAATTACAAATTACCAACCCCTAATATTAAATGTCTAGTAGCTAAACAATAATTTTACGGTGAGAAGACATGTTCTCAGTTGGGCATGTTGGCAATAATCTGTTTCATACAGGTAACAATGTCTATTTTGACTATGCTATGAACTTGTAAAATAACTGAATATTATTTTCAACTAATCAGAAGGAAAAAAGTGATATGCATTGTTTGAACCTGTCAAGGATTATTAAAATAAACGAGTTAATTATCAAATTTCTGGGCGTGGCTTTGCCAACAATTCCAGGAATTACGTCATCTGATATTTGTAATTGAATGATTCATGTCAGAATGTGGAAGCAATTTTTTACATTGTTTGCACTGTGTTGCATATACAATGCATGCAGATTCTGTATGCATGCAAAAGAATGTTTGTTTTTGTAAATCATATACTTGTTGAATATCAGAATATTCTCATTGTGTATGGGAGACAGGCAAGCCTTGTGGCATCAGAAATCATATCATCTTCTCAAATTTGTCAAGCTTTTTCACCCTTTGCATTGATCGAAGAAATAATGCCAGGAAAACTCCTGAAATTTTGCAAATTTGATGTGCAAGTTTAGTTTCAAGAGTAGAATACGGAATAACTACGATCAGGAGGAAAAGAAGAAGAAGAAAACTTGCCTGCACCAATGAAAGATCCATTTGCTATAACTTGACTGCCTTGACTGCCGAAGGTCACCCCAAGATTTAGCAGAGTACCCCCTAAAACTGTGTACAACGTTGCCATTTGTAGTGCTGTTGCTTTCCTAGCTGCTCTTTCTGACTGGTAAGATTGTTAACCATTGTGCCAGAACAAGGCCAACATCAGGATTGAAAAAAATGAAAGAGTCCGAAAAACACCATGCATTTATCGTCTTCAACTTTAGGATGAAAAATACCTGAAGTAAGGACTCAAACAATATATGCTATTGAAATATTAGGGGATGATTACCTCAAGCACCCGAACTCGGAGTTTTAAATCTCCTGCTTCAAGTTGACTTACGAATTCTTCTATCCGTTGAACTCTGGCCGGCATGGACATGGTGGAACTTCTGGCCTGAAACAACGAACAAGTGTTTGGGTTCAGTACATATTTTTATATTCTATTTCATTATCAAGAATAAAGTAAAGAGGAGTTTCTAATGCAACTCTGGGAAAGTGGGACATGAAACTACAAGAAGATGACGGGTAATTGAAAATACATCATTTGCTTGTTTCCTTATTTCTTCAACTAGTTGTGTTCCTGTACGCTGTTTGTTTTTTAGATCTAAAAGTTCCTGCAAGTAGGGAAAAGAATTAGTGTTCTGAACAAAAGCCCCATGAAAACACCGATAAGAGCTTGTTATTATGATAGGCAGATCAATGAAACCTGCGCATAAGGAGCAGCAATCTTCACAAATGAAAAATTTGGATCAAGAATGTAGCCAATGCCTGTAAGAAGGAAATATTAACAAGACTTGCACAAAAATCACAGGATAATTTTTGACAGAAAAATTTCAGCAACTTTTGTATCAGTATATATAACTTCATTATACATATCTATATCCGTCCTTTGATCCTAGAGTAGAAAGAGAGAGGGAGAACCTTCAAGCGTTGAAAATGCTCTTAGTACAAACGTAAAGGTTGATGGAAACCGAAAAGGTTGATCCTGAGCTATTGCAAACAAATCCTGTACAAAAAAAAAATGGAAGAAGAGAGAAAATTCCATTGTTAACCAATTGAATATCGTCACAGAACAGTATAAAATGAAGAGCATCGAAGACTGCATGCATTTAACAGCGTTAGCAAACAAATCCAACAATTGAAATGGACGATGATTTCAGTGTATCTAACTGGAAAAAAATAAAGTTGTTCATTTTCTACTTGAACTTGTTCGTTTTGGCCATTTACATGGAACTAGTAGGTTCAGTCCCGATGTGGATATAAGAAAAGATTGAGGGAGGAAAATTGTAATAATGAAGGTGTATTTCTTTTGTTATCATAGACAGGTTCAGGAAAGAACCATATTCTTTCCTCCACGCCTCAATAAAAAATTATCAAGAATGAAATTGTACTTTTCAGCCCGACTCCTTTCGAAATACACCGATGACTGGAATGTAGAAGAACCAACACTTCTTCTGAACAAGGGTTACGAAAATACTTGAACCAAACATTGGATAAGGGAAACAACTGCCTCAATTATCTAACATTTTATATAGCTGATACGTGAATTTCAAGTTCTAACCTCCCCGATTGCAGCCAAAGTCTGCTGCTGATCAGGTGTCTGGCTTAATAAATTGTCCAAGAAGAACTGCACAGATCTCCTTACCTAGGGAAAAGCCAAAAGAAAAGCAACCAACCATAATTATTACCAAATCCAAGTATTTAAAACAGCATCTACAACACACTAAGAACTATATTCCTCATATGACTTTGACTTTTTAGTATATGAAACCTACTGATGATAAATCTCCAGTGGGCTGAAGAGCTCCGAGATCTATGAGGCTTTGCATAACCTGCATGGCAGATACTAGAACGTTAAACTTAATAATGTAAGCCAAAGAAGTTGATGTATTAATGACAGCAATTACATGTTTCTGATAGTGAAATTTGAATTGGCTTGGTGCTGCTCATGCTTGAAGAAGTTTCATTATTGGTGTCAAGGATAATGCTAATAGCTGAAAGAAATGATGTTTTTTCTTTCAAGGAAAAAGAGAACCCAGTAATTTCATAGGAAAAGAGTAAATATGACAGTATAAGGAAATAGAATATGCACCTTTTTCGCATCTTTCTCATAAACTGCATAGAAGAGATCAAGTAACCTCTCACGAGTGAATGACTTGATCTCTCCCATCATGCCAAAGTCATAATAGATGAGTGCCTCATCCGTATCAATAGCAAGATTTCCAGGATGAGGATCCGCGTGAAAGAAACCAGTTTTCAAAATCTGAAACATTATGTAAATTCAGCAATAGTTATCATATCTTCTAGGTACATCATCAATTGAAAGGAAAGGAGGTCTGAAGCAAAAGATCTATGAGATAGCTTGAAAAAATGCAAACCTGAATCAAGTATGACTCAATTGCTCGTGATGAAATTCGAGAACGATTATGTCCTCGTGAATCTAGCACATCTAACTGATTAATCTTAACACCTGCAAAAAAGATAAATCACCAAATGATCCCAAATATTGCACCTGAATACTTCTGGCGAAGATTTCAAGTGTTTGTTACTTGCAACAGGTAGCATCCCACAAGTTAAACAAATGCATTAGTTTAGACCAAAACCTGGCACATATTCCAATGTCAGCACCTTTGTGGCAGTATAATCCCAAAATACCAGCTGAAAAGAAACAAAAATAGTGTTCGAGTAAGCATCAGCTATACAATAGAACATTAGAAGAGTGTTTACATCAATTAGCAGCAAATGTAAGACTGCAAGCTTGAAGTGCAAACGGAACATGTTAAGTGAAGAGGCTAGTAACAAGAAACATACTGGTACTCGCACCCACTTCACATTCCGGAAATCTCGGCGGAATTTGTCAGCATTTTTTCCTTCATTAATGTAATCAATCTCTTCATACAAAATCCTGAAATAATCACAAATGCCAGAATGAGGAGAGGATATAATTTACACCATATAAAATACGGAAGGGAGACCAGGATTAATGTTTACACTTCAACATAGACACGAAAAATGAGGTATAGTTTCACAAGGTGACCAATGAAAGTTGCATAGGTCCAGTTGCATATCATATTTATAATAAATGTTTCAGGACTTACCTGGAGCATTCTTCATATATACCGATCCAGTCTCTAGTTGGACCACCAAAAGTTTCACTTCTCTGAAAGTATTCTGCAACTAGCTTCAAATTAACTGGATTGGAAGAAACACAAAATTAATGACAGAACAGAATTGCTGATGTTGGCCGTGGAAAATACTAATAACTTTTGAAGCATGCATGGATGATTTGAGCATGTAAACAAAAGAGATGATGCAACTTTGTCGATTGGCAATAATGAAACCACAAGACAGGAAAAGAAAAGGAAAATTAAACAACATTCTGTAGATAGGCAAGTATTACTCACGCAAATCAATGTCAAACAGCTTCTTTAAGCCTGGCCTTTGAACTTTGACAATTACTTTCTCGCCATTATGCAATAAAGCCCGGTGTACCTAGAGGCACATCACAAATTACTTTCAGCAAATGGACAATTTCTTTTCAATGAAGAAGATCAATTCAACTAATCTTAAAATCCAGTATAAGGAACTATTGATGTTAAGACTGTTCTTCTTCAATAAGCTACAAGGAAACAGCTTCCTTCAACAGTGTTTTTCCCCTCATGCCAGATCACTTTCGAGGATATTCTTGTGTGTTTTCTTTTGATAGCACACATCATATATCATGACATAGTTATCATTATAAAGCAAAAAAATTTGTATTTGAATTGAGAAGATTTCCATAACAACACCAATTTTGGCTGAGGTTTGACAAGAAAAGATAAATAAATCAAACACCTGACCAAGACTAGCTGCAGCAATCGGCTGGTCCTCAAATTCCTTGAACAGTATATCAATGGGAGCTCCAAGTTCACTTTCAATGAAGCTTTTAGCTTTCTTTGACGAGAAGGCAGGGACCCTATCCTGGATTACATAATATAAAAACCAAAATGAGGTCTATATGATAAAAATATAGCTAATACATATTACAAGTATTGATCTGCTATAGTGATATGCAGAAGCAAAATTATGAAATGGGATGCCAAAATCAATTCAACAAAATACAGGCTGAGCTCAGGGGATACCTGCAACTTGGCAAGCTCATCAACAAACTCTCTTGGGAACAGATCAGACCTTGTCGAAGATAACTGCCCAAGTTTTATAAAAGTAGGGCCTAGCTGCAATACTTTCTCCCGTAGCCATGAAGCAGTTTTTCGCCTTCGGATTTTCTGAAAAAGTGATGACGTAAAATACACAGCTATAGCTAAAATACCATCAACATCAACAACATATAGGAGTCTTAATGGACAGCAATAACTTACCTGCTTATCTTCTGTGAAGCCTCCGGCATATGCCCATTTTGCATTGTCAAAGAGAACACGAACGCGCAAGGAAAGTACAAATGACCAAACATCAATACTCCTCTGCACGTTGTTATAATTCTCATTGGCCCAACTGAAACCTTCATCTGAGGGCAGAACTTTTAAACCCTCCAATGGTGGAAGTTTGTCCGTCTGCCTATATTTTGATGTTTTAACAGGTGCATAACCGGGACTTCTCTTAACTATACTTGCTCCATTGATAACCTGCTTTGTACCATTTATTTTCTTCACTTCTTTCCCATTAGACAATTTTCTCTGCTTCATCACCTCACTAGCAGGCACCATTTTGATCGCTCGCCCATTGCTACCGAGCTTTGAGGCAGATTTTGATTCAGTTTGCTGCATTGCAACTTGAAACCTTTTATGCATCAAATTTGAACCGAGTATTTGCCTCTCAAATTGTGAAAGTGGGTTTGAAATTGAACTGGAGAAGCTGAGAGTATCCGATGGTCCTCCTTGATTTGTCATATCAATATTACGGCAATAACAGCTGTGTGAAGCCAGTATTGCCGCCATTCAAACACCCACCCTTCTGCAAATTCAAATAAGAATTTAACATTAATGAACTTCTAGAGAAAAGAAAATCATCCCACGTATAGCTTTCAATTAAGCCAAGCGAAAAATTACAATTCTTTAGCAGTCCCAAAACAACAACAGGATTGTATCTTTTTTCTTCAGCCATCACAAGTCAGTCACATAAACCAATATCTCAATAAGCAAATATGAAAGCTTTATGTAAAGGGTACGTAATTGAAATAAACAAAAGAAACGGGCCATTGAGAAGAACCCAGACACTAAATTCACCAAACAATCAACTAGATGTATTGAGATTCAACATGGCGATCACAAAAACCGAAAAAGAAAAATCACTCACTCGATGCACACAATCGAGACAATTCAATTCAGTTCACGAATAGAAGGAAAGAAAGGACAGTAATATACTCCAGCACCAAAGTGAAGAATAAAAAAAAAAAACATGAAAGATATTATTTTTCCTCAAGTTTCTAAGAGACCAAACAGAACCCAAATGGGAAAAAAACTTAAAATAACACATACCAGTCCAACAAAAGAATCAAAGACAGTTGTTCCAACTAGGAGATTCTCTTATTATTCTGACGGGGTGATTAAAAAAAACAAAAACAGAATATCAGATAATCACAGTTCTTGTCAAAGTCTGGAACAAGAAAAGTGAAAGAGAGTCGAGCAAGTAGAAATAGAAGCAAGCAACCACGGCCAAGTACATGGACCAGAAGCCATTGGCGTGTCCAGGCTTCCAAGGTGGAGTCTGTGGAGATTTTTTTTTTTTAGGCTTTTAATATTGAAAAACAGAGAAAAAAACAAACAGAAAATTAAAAATTCAGAACAATCTTTCAATCTCCACCACATTGTTTTATTGTTTTATTTATTTATTTTATTTTTCTCGTTTGTATTTTTCTTGAATGACGATGATGATAACTAATCTATATAATTATATCAATAAAAGTATTTATGTCATCATTTATTAATTAAATATTATATCAATTCTTCATGAATTTCATGTTACACATTGCATTTATTTTAACTATTTATATTTTTATTTATTATAAATATATTATTTAAATTTTATTCATGTTGCTCATAATTAATTTAAAATTTAATATACCTCAACTTTTATAATATTTAATTATAAATTAATTTACTTATTAAGATGATAGATATATATATATATATATATATATATATATATATATTTATATATCTTACAATAATATAAATATATTCATGCATACTCCTATTTTGATGGCTTTCCCAATTATTGTTTTCTAACAAATATTACCTCACCATATTCCCATGCGCGATTCACCATCAAATTACTTAATTTTTCTCAATATTATTTATTAAATATAAAACAAGTAAAAATTGTAACAAATCAAGTAAATGCTTAAATTTATAATATTTGATAAATTTAATTTGATTTATGTGAATGAGATATCAATCTATCTAAAATGATTTATAACTTAGCATTATAAACCCACTTCAAGGGATGAATGGCTCATTCAAGAAATGTAGGGACTTGCAAAGAAATTGTAATAAAGTTGTCTTCTGGTATAAACTAAGAAATGTGGCTAGATTCATCCTAAAATGCTTAACTTAACATTTCAAAGTTGGGTTCATGGGTTTGATATGCTTTGTCTAAGTCATATAATTATTTTTTTCTATTTAATCCATTATTATGTTTCCTAGACAAGTTTATGTACATTCTACATCCAAACTTACAAGTATGTTATAAGGATAGATGAGAAACAAAAGATATAACACAAAATCATTATAAGAATTACAACACATTTGTCAATGGAGGAATCAATAAAGTGTTAGTGTAAAAATATGTTTAACTTCACATGCACATAATTCAACAAGCTTTAAATTTTTATATCCTTAATAAAGTAATTACGCTTCCGCAAGAATATGGGTCGCAATTGCAGTATAAAGGTGTCGTTCACTGGGATTGATGGTAATCAAGTACTAGACATCGATTTCATTAATTATTTAGGTAATAACAAACATTAATTGTTTTCAAACATATTAAACTAAGATTATATAAATGACAAAAGAATATATTACATATATTACAATTATTTTCAGGGTTGAATGTATGAAACTATCAAGATTCTTCATTAATTAAATCAGTTTAAATCTTAAAGCAATGCTTAAGTGTAATAACTTTCCTCCCAGAAACTCATTACCTATTGAAAATAGACCTACATACTACTTTCGTGACCATAAAATCTATGTCAATGATGAACTCAATACTGCATTTAGCTTCCCAATTCAATAATTCCTATGTCTAGGTAATTAATGATTAGGTATTCCCATATATAATCAGTCATTTTAATTCTTCTTTCAAAGTAACTAAAACAACTAAGTAACATTCCATTAAAAAGATTGGCTATCATCTCAATAATAGAATATATTAAGGACATATAAATCATATGAAAACATGAAAACAAACTGATTCATTAATTAAAATAGAGACAAAGCATCATATCATCCAACCCTAATTATCAATTAGGGCATAAAGTAAAAGTACTGAAATAAAGGAACAAACAATAATAAAAACACCACAACCATTGTTCAATTCAGAAAGTAACTACAGTAAAGAAAAAAGACAGAATTAAATTGAGAACTAGATTTAGACTCTTTAGCTGCTCCCAGCTTCAGACCTTCCGGTTTGCCCAATCCAAAGGCTTGGAAAGCTTCTTCAATCTCTTGATAACTCAACTACTGCAAATCAGCATCAATAAAAACCAATTAGAAAGCTAAATCGTATCCCCCTTAGTTCTTCTCTTCTCCCCCTTTCTAAAACCTAATTTTCTCTCTCCAAGTAACTGAATTCCTAGTTTCCACACTCAACCCACGTTTAATTCCCTTCAGAACTGCCCTTCTAATCTTAACCCTTCATTTTCTGATCTAACGGTCAATGAAAGAGGTGGAAAATGTTACGCCCGCGTCTAGGACCCTAGGAGTTATATGTATACACGTACGTATACATGTATAAATATGTGTATATGTGTATGAGCATGTGTATATGTGTATGTATGTGTGTATACATGTATTTATACGTGTGTGAATTGTATTTGATGAATGTGATATGAATGCCTTAAGAGAATGCATGTTTGAGAATGAGTACGTGAGTTTGGTTGCTGTAACGAGTCGTGAAGAGTCGTCACGAGTCGTTACAGTAGGTATTTTGGCTTGGGAAGTGTTTTGGTCTTGGTAACGAGTTGTGACATAGTGTCACGAGTCGTTACAGTAGGTTTTGCCCTTGTGAGCCGGGATTTTTGGTCGGGCACGACTCGTGATGGAGTGCACGAGTCGTTACAGTGAGTTTGGGCTTGTTTTTGAAGGATTTTTGGCCTTCAC